>JABFPN010000186.1:0-61999 GCA_022817305.1 Leptoteleia sp. ZL-2020 | reverse complement strand
CGAGCACGGCGCTCTCTCGGACTCGTACGTATCACGACTAAACTCGCGGGCCTAACTTGCCCAAAACCAAACCGACGAAATTGAACGCGAAACAAACATACGGTGTGTACAAACGATACACATTGTAAAAACAAAGATATAATACTGCGCGAAAGAAAAGAATATAATATAAGAAAAGAATATACCCGGAGGCCAATAATAATTCAACGGGCCTCTGGTGCAAATATACCGGGAGGCGAATTGCAACGCCGAACATTATTATATTTAACTTATTATTTCAATTATAAGATATCGGGGTCTAATTTATTTCATAATGTTTAATAAATATTATATAAATAAATAAACATGAATTTTATTACAGAATACAATCCATTAATGGGTGGTTCTGGTAAAAGATATCGACCACCTAAGCGTTCATGCTGTGGCTCAGGCAGAGGAGGTTGTGGATAACTTTGTTTTCTTCTCTAATTTTTTCAACTAAAAACATGTAATTATAATTACTGGTAATTTGTTTTAATATGGTGTGGTTAAATTGCATTAAATAATTTAAATTAAAAGTTGTTATTATGTACAAATATTTAATATAAAATTTATGTACTTAAGTGATATATGTTATATGCATTATTAAAATAACGATATTTCTTATTTAAATACAATTTATACAATGTAGGTAAAATGTTTATTCACTTAAGGTGATGCGCAAGGGGCTGTTGTCACGGAGTTAGTGTCTTTCCTTTCAAGCAGACAAAGAAAAGAATTTTGTAATTTTCAAAATCATATATTTTTATGAATCAAATTGTACTTTTATGTCCATAGATTTGCACTCTGGTCTGTATATTATAAAATATAAATTAATTCATTTTTTTATTATAAAAGACACTAACACCTTAACAATAGCCCTTACACCTCACTTTAAGGTGAAATGTCACTCGATGTTGAATTTAAAATAAACATAAATATATTATAAAATAAACATTAATATAAGAAAAACGTAACGTACGTCAAAAGTTAAACATATTTAGTACCGTTTAAATTAGTTTTTATGTATTGTAATTTTTCTCAGAAAGCTATCTTTTGGAAATCATTTCATTAACTATTTAGATATTATCTTGAAAGATAGCTCTCTGAGAAAAGTTACTGTACATAAAAACTGATTTAAACAGTTCTAAATATGTTTAACTTTTGACGTATGCCACGATTTTTTTAAATGAATTTTTATTTTATAATATTTTTAAAGGGGTTATATTCATTCTGAGTTGACCATTGAGTGATATTTCACCTTAAGTTATAGCTCATAATTATAGTAGAAATAAAGGCATGACACAAACGTTTATATTAAGAAATTGATGTTTAATATTTTTTATTCTATGAAAGTTAAGGTATTAATTAATAAATTGAAAGAAAAATTGATTGTTGCTATTGTTGTATCATAATGTAAAATCTAATTTAATTTTAATAATTAATATATATATATATATCAAAATTGTATATAAAAGTTTGAAATGAACCTATGGAATTCAAGTTTTAACATATACTTCGGTATCTCATATTATACAAACTATTTGAAATAGAATTTATTTAAGTCTAATTATTCAATTTGCTGCATTAATTACATTGAATTGAAAATAATTTAATAAATATAAAATATATTTATAATATTATATCAAGTTGCAATTTTAGTAGCAATCTGTATCTCTCTAACTCCAGTGCAGCTGTTGTGGAACAAATATAATAAAAGAGAAGAAATTAATATTAAATTCATAAAACGGTACATGAAATTAATATGTAAACTCTTTCGTAAGTATCACTTTTGAATCTCCATAACCACCGATTTATGAAACCCCTTTGTTAGACCCCCAAATATTGTCAACGAAAAGGATAATATATATATTGTCACATAACAGAATAGTTATTAGATAAGTATTTTTTATTATAGAAACTATAATTTGTTTACATTTTTTTTATAATTTTATTTATGTTAACATATTATATAAATATTGGTTTGTTACCAAATTAAACAATGGCAACAATATTTCATTTGTTTGTTAAACGTTTAAATTAAATCCATTAATGTATTTTAGATTATTGTAATTACTCTGAACTTTTATTTCTAAGTACGATTAAAAATATAAAAAATTGTAATATCACTTTATCATATTAGATTAGAAAAAATTAAACAACAGCTTAATTTTAGTGCATTTTGCACAAATAATTAGTAGAAATAATTTGTATTCCTTCGCAATTTAATGTTAACAATTAGTAATCTACCAAACTTAAATTCTAATTTAACTCATTAGATTAGAAAATTAAACAATATCTTAATTTTAATGCATTTTGCATAAATAACTAGTAGGGATACTTTGTGTTCCTTCAGAATCTATTTTTATAATACCCTCCGTAGTATTAATCTTCTCCAAAATTCCATATTTGCCGCAAAATTCGCCCTTTACGATTTTTACCCGTTGTCCAGAATCAGGTAAACACGGTACAACTTCATCACAATTGATATTTACTGTAGTATTAGTTAAAACTACTAATGCATTACACATGTTACCCTACAACATAATACAATTTGTAACTTGTACAACCTAAAAAAATTTTTAATATTACATAAATTTTAAAAAATTATGTCTTACTGAAATATTATTAATAATAACTGCTTGTCCCGCTAAATCCCAATCATCATAAGAATCTTTAATCAGCACTTGAAGGTTTTTTTCCAACCATTTATGCTTTTTATTATTATAACCGGGCTTTTTGAGTTGTTGAGATACATCTATTGATAGGGAATCTAAATATAATATTAAATTATAAATAAAATATATATTCTATAAATAAATATACTACATGACCATGAATTAGTTTCACAACTTAGCGTAGGGAAGTACATTCAATTCTGGATATATTTAGATACAACTGGATACATCTCTCGCTCGGGGGACTAAAATGCCAAAATTCCTCCCATCAACAATATCTTCCCTGGTAAAAATGTCTAGCTGAGATCCTACATAGGAATTTGGCACCGGAAATTGTAGCTATAGCTAAAAACGGTATATCTAAAGTCAATCGTACTTGCGAATTATTGATCCCATTTTACATGCTCCGGAATTACGAGAAACGTGGAATTATTCGTTGGCCAATAAGTTAGGGCTGAAAAAATGGATGTTTTAAATATTCAATACATAATCTCGATTAGAAAATATCGCTTTTGATTGGAGAGTTCTTGATGAAAAGAGCGGCATTATTATCAGGGGCTAAGTTATAGATATTATTACTAATTTGCAAAAGCTAAATCATAGTCATGTGGTCATCATAGAATGTTGCTTGGTTCAAATTTAATTTCATTCTTTTTTATATAACCTACTACCTCGGTCAACTTATAATGTCTACATCAGCATTAACAACTTAAAGCATTGAAATGCAAAATATTAAGTGTATTTAATGTTTTGTAAATATTACATCAATAATGGAGAAATTAAATCTTACATTCAGTTCTTTTATTACATGTTCTAGTAGAATATGAATCGTCAGTATTAAGAGGCGTTAGGAATTCATCTTCAGCATCCCAATCTTCGGTAGAATTTATTAGTTTATTATCTGTGTTGATATCAAGAGTTTTGACTGAAAAATTATAAATTTATGAATGTTTGGTAATCTAATAATTTATTTTTCTTTATTAATTTATTATTTTTATTATATACTTTTATAATTAATAAACTTTTATTAATTATAAAAGTATATAATAAAGAATTTCTATAATAAGAATTTCTACTAAATATATCTACGAAATTAATTGTAATAGAGGTGTGCTCTTAAATTCAATGTACATACCATGACATTTTGAAACACTTGTCATAATATTTGTTGGTGGATCATTTATCTCTTCATCCCAATTTTCAGATTCGTTAACTTGCTGCCTAAAACACCCAGCGTTAGATTGAGTGTTAGTCTCATCTTCATCCCAATTTTCAGTCACATTAACTTGCTGTCTAAAACAGCCAGCGTTAGATTGAGTGTTAGTCTCATCTTCATCCCAATTTTCAGTCACATTAACTTGCTGTCTAAAACAGCCAGCGTTAGGTTGACTGGTAGTCTCATCTTCATCCCAATTTTCAGTCTCATTAACTTGCTGTCTAGAATAGCCAACGTTAGGTTGACTGGTAGTCTCATCTTCATCCCAATTTTCTTTTTGAGTAACTTTTGAAGGTTGCGAAAAATTAGCTGCATATTATTTTTAACATAATAGAACATATTAGTCAATTACATTACAGCGAATATATATGCGTTAATATCGACGTTTCTTGCGAAGCATCAAAAATTCAAATTATTACACAGAATTTATGAAAAGTTTTACAATTTGACGAGATTTTATTATACTGTCATTCAACATTTGTAATATTCACAAATAGTTTGCATATGTATGGATATTTTTGTTCTTATCTTAATATTAGTTTGAAGAATTTAGAAGATTTCACGTTTGTTAAACTTAAGTACCTGATAAAATAATTGATGTTATTTTATTTTTTTTTTTTTTATTGTACACCCAGTTGCTTTGAAAACTGAACGGCTTACCTGCTTCGGAAGACAGTTTAAATTTGTAGCATCAGTATTGAAATAGAAATACAATAGCGTAATGGTTGGAATAATACATTTGTATTCTTTTCCAACAAATAAAGGTTTCCATTTCAACACTAGCGTTACCAACTTAAGCCGGCCCCTGTAGCAGGTAAGCCATTCAGCTTTCCAAGCAACTGGGTGTACTTAATTATATATGTCAGCTTTTTAATTATATCGTGTTGTTTTGTAATGAAATATAGTACTAATTGTAAACATTTATACCTGTTTTTTTTCGAGGAAGTCTTCTGACAAATTTAGCTGCTTTTACTGAAGTTCCTGTTGTTTGAGTTGGGGCATAAGAAAAATTATAATTTTGATTAAATGAGTTGGAAGAAATGTTGGGACTGAAATCGGAATCATTTGATCGAGCTGGAGTATTTGTAATTGATGGATCCCAAGCATTGTTTTGATTAGGAGTACGAGAGCCATCGTGTTGTGGAGTTAAAGGACTGTAGTGCGGAGTACAACATCCATCTGCAAATAATTTATTTTTCATAAAATATACTGTTTCTATAATAAATATAATAAAATTTATGTATTTGAAACTTCTTTTAATTATATTTTGATTTCATCTTTAAAATGTAATAAATCAATCTGATGAATAATTCAAACAAATTTTAAATATGAATTAAAAATGTTGTTTATGAAAAGGAATTAGTTACTTACTGTCATACATAGGTGTCATTACATTATTAGATCCATACATTGGAGTCTTTGAACCAATTGGCCTATTCGTCGGATTATGGTATCCTGGTGTACTGCTAATGTTTTCTGGTTTGTTTGGTTCGCTTATATTAATAACGTTTATTCGGTTAACAATAATGGTTTCAAGTGGTGAAAAAAGTTCCACACGTACTGTTGCTTCATTGGCACTTTTACAATAACCTTCTCTTCCTTTATACGGACCACGAATAATTTTTACAATTGCACCAATTAATCCACGATCATTGCGATTTCCATTATAGTTTTTGATATAACCAGAAGTCTGCTTCTTATCAGTAACATTGCTATGAAAACATGATTACTTATTAATTTTATGAATAAATGGACCGTATCTTATTGTTAATTACTTTTTTCTTATTGGTAATTAAAATTTCAATTTCAGATAGAGTTACAATAAAAAAATGACTACAAATAATAGTTTACAATAAAATTAGTTCTAATATAGATTTAATTACGACGTGATTGATATTAAAAAAAGAACTGCAATTAATATTTTTAATTTATATTACACCTGACTTCCACATATTTGGTCAGATTTCAGCAAATGTATGAAAGAAAAAGAAGCAAATGTGTGGAAGAGCAAATAAGTGAAAATCAAATGTGTGGAAGTCGAGTGTAATTTATTTGTCCACTATAATATACCTATTTGAATGATACGGTGATGCTACTTTAAATGAAGTTTCCGTCATTGTAGGCGACATATCCAAATTGGAATTTGTCATTGCTGAGAGCTGTGGTATTTTTGATCCACCCTTAAGTTCTAAGTGTCGGGCTTTACACACAATGAATCCCCCATTTTCAACGTGCTTCTGAGCTTGCACAAAAGCAAAACCACGATATAAGTACTTAATTTTTCCAGTGCGCCCAGAATGTCGGCCGTCAACAACTTGTACAAAATTGTTACACTCGATGACATTTTGTTGTGAATCCAGGGCACGTGAATGCATTCGTTTCCCAATAATTGTTAAACTCTGCGGTTGTACATTTACAATTTTTCCATGCATGGAAAGCACTTGAAACGTATCACTTCCCATGCGTATAATAATACCAACAGTTTGTTCATCTATTGATACAAGGTCTCCCCACTGAAAATGTCCCATACTGTCAACTCCAGTAGTAACATCTGCACAGAGTTGGATATCACAAATTAAGATTTCTATCTCATGCATTGATAAATCTGAAAATACCACTACGTGGTTTTCTTTAACGTTGATGATCAGACCCGTATCACCACTGTATTTACCAGCAATCACCTATTCAAATTAGAATTAAATATAAAAATTCGCAATTAAAATTATATACATGAATATTTATTATTAACATCTCAATTATTCATTATAAATCGTAATTAAGAAAATATTGTAAGACTGAGCCATTTCGCTTGTATGTCAACCTAATATTATTTTAGTTTATCAAATATAATTTATCTATAAAATAACGTCTAAATTGTAATATTTTGAATATATATTATAGGTAATTGTTAATAAAATTTAAATACCTTAACGTGATCACCCAGTGTAAAATGCTTCTTTATATCACTTGCATTGAATTCTAAAGGTTCTAAAAGCTTTGCGTGACTAGGCATTATCGTAACTTTATTGCCATCGACAGATATTATTTTGCCTTGTAAATTTGTTAATTCACCGGAACAAACTTCTACAACATCACCAGTATTAAAATTTCTTGCAATGTCTTTTTCTTTTGTTTGATACTCTGATAATTCTAACATCACTTCCTCAGGAGTTTCTTCAAAGATTTCCAACTCAGCCAAGGTGGGTTTCACGCTTTCAGTTATAACAGCATTGCATTTAAAACTTTTATAAAGAAATCTAAAAGGAATAGAATCAAAAAATTGTAATAGAAATAAATATATAAAATTCATTTATCTAAATAATTTGACTGATCAAAATGAACAGTAGCTTTCTACGTCATGATAAACAGTTAAGTTAAAAATACAGAAGCACATATATAAGCATATGTAACAAAAGTATAAACATTAATTTATGATATTAACATACCCTTTGGTACTATATCGACCACCTTCGAATAAAAGAAAATCCCCATCTGCGTTAATCTCGCCACCAACAGTGCGTACCAATTCGGGGTCAAAAAGCTTCGCCGGGGGTCTACTATTTCGTTTCCTCTTATTACTACTGGCATCTTCATCGTCTTCGTCAACTGTCCTTAAAGCACCTCTTTTCTTTCCATAATTTATTCTTGGTATTAACTTGAGATGCACTATGTTTTGAACAACATCAACAAAATCGACCTGTGCTATATCATTTTTGTAAATTCCCCTTTTTGGTCTTACCCACTGTTTTGGTTTCAAGCCAATATCTGTTTTCATAACTCTTAGTATGTCTGTCATTTCTTTTACTGGCACCATTTTCTGACTCCATTGACCTAGTTTCAAATTACGAACACCATCCATAGCAATTTTAACGTGTGGTTGTTTGAAAGCTTCAAAGTAAATAAATCCCTTTACTCCTTCTGGCACGATAACCGACTTGATTTGCAATGGCATATTTTCATATTCGTATGTTATATATTTACGCATCAACAAAAGTGCCGTTGATTTCTCCTCCCCTATTTGACACTTGACCATCCATAAATTAGGATCTTTTACACTTGGCAATAACGTTTGTTGTTCAATTTCCAAAGACATATTTTTTCCATCTCCAAAATTTCTCTTAGTAGTTGGCGAACTTGCATATTTTTTACGAAAATAATCCTCAATTTCTTCTTCTTTTTGGCTTTCCCAAAGGCTATGACCACGCTGACGACCTTCAATTTCTCGAGCTGTTGGTCCAACTTCATCGACCTCGTGCACATCGATACCCAACTCTTGAGCACCATCCTCCCATTCTTCTTCATCTTCACAATCATTGTCTACCTCTGCTTCATCAATAAAAAATGCATTATATCGGCTTTTTCTCTTTTTACGAGGACGTTCCTCTTCCTCTTCATCTTCCTCTTCCTCTGAATCATATTCCTCGACATTTTCATCTACAGAATATTAAAGGAATCTTATCATTTGATGTAAATAAAATTATAACAAACTTTTTGAGTGGAAGATGATATACGTGAGCGATATAAAAGGGCAAAACGTAACGGAGGAGGCTGATCAGTTTAAACCTGTTTTCTTTCATATTCAAAGAACAAATCTTGCTGAATTCTGTTACCATATTTTTGAGCTCGAATGTATAGTAGCGGTAAACGCAATAAAGTGGTTTAAAGTCTACCTTTTGGGGCACAGACTTAAGCTGGTAACTGACTGCGACAGTTTTAGGTTCACATTGAGTAAAAGCGAAATTAATCCACGAATCGCGCGTTAGGCAGTAATGTTACAAGAATGTTACTGTGCATAGGCATTGTCATGGAATTGGTCATGTAGATGATATGTAGAATTCATTTGATGGAATGTTAGTATTATGACAGGATGGGGATGATAAAATTTTAAAGGTCGCTTCTAGAAAAGGCCATGGAAAAATTGCATGAGCTTCGAAATGGCTTGGTAAACTATAAAGATAGAGGACAATTGCTGTTTGTTGTACTTGGGAATAAGATTAGAGCAAAGCATGACAATATGGCTCACATGGAGTATGACACAGATCTCAGTAATGTTTTAAAAGTTTATTGGTTTCCGGATATTTATCACAGAATGAAAGAGCACGTAGTTGCTTGCCTAAATATTATTAAATAAGGCTTTATAAATATTCTAACAAATAAATTTAAACTTAATTTTATTAATATATTTACCTGAAAGTTCTTCTGATTCGTCTTCATTAACATCTTCTTGATCAGTTTCTTCTCTGAAAAATATTGTTTAACCTTTACATATACATATATCAAGGTGATTCTTCAGTGCATGTCAAAAACGCCGTCTAATAACCCGGATTAATAAAGGAATATAATTGATAAAAAATTTGACATAATGCAGTGTAAAAGTTAGAGAATCGTCTGATATATTTTATTTGTCAAAATGTAATTTTAATTGGGTAAATGTAATAAATATATTGCAATACAAAGAGAAACGTGACAGCAGACAAATTTAAAAGTACGATAATTATTAAAAATTAAAGTTAGATATTTGGTAAAAACTATGTTACGATTCTCTCACTTTTACATTACATTGCTATTAAATTTTGGTGCAAACCTGGTTACTACTTAACTATGTAAACGTACTGAAGAATCACCTTAATATTGTTTCACAATTTTAAAATTTATTAACAAATACTTACATGTCAAATTTTCTGTATTTATTTTGTTTTTTTGTTTTGCATTGTTTTTGAGATTTGTAATTATCGCTTTGACCATCAGTATCACCATTGCTGTCTGCATTATATTCAAAATCTAACATTTTTCTATAAAAATATAAAATATGTATATCTGTTAATTCTTCCTATGGCACATGCACGCATACACACATACACACCTATATATATTTGTATGTGAAACCTATAAAAATAGTTGAAAATTGGTAGATAAACTCATTTATTTACTAAAGAAAAATTTTTTCCATGTATAGCAATTTTGATATCATTTGTTTTACAAAATAAAGAATTTTGTTTCTATAGCAAATTTATATAACAAAAGACAGCATTGCCTAACTTTCATACACAAGAATTCGCTGGTAAATTAAATCGCATGCATTAGTGATTACTGTGATTCTTCAAAATTTGTAAAACAAATTTAAAAAATTCTAAAAAGACTGATGAAAAGTGGTGTGAATTAGAATTTTTTATCAACATTTCATATATTTAAAATCAGTTCACACCGCTTTTTGTTTTTATTAAAAACACATATTATTATAATCTACAATACTCTCCTAACATTTTAGAACAGCGGCTTGGTCATTATATAACAAAATTTTTATAAACGAAAATATCAAAGCTGATACCGCAGGGTGCTATCTATACTTTCAGCATCACCTTAACAAGACGATATATTCCATAAAAAAAGTCTATTTTCAATTTTTCTTTAAAAAAATAAAATTGATTTGAAATGTTGAAATTATAAACTTTGAAAAAAGGTAACTACGAATTTTAATATTTTTATAAGTAAGAATGGTCATAAAACATGGTTATAAAATGTTATTAAATACTTTGCTAACTATTTATACTTTTTACTCTTATAAGAATGATGCATTAGCTTTAAATAAAAATAGAGTTTTGTATGTTTGAAACAAACTGATAATGGAATATTGAGAATAAGGCATTAGGAATTGAAGTTAAAAATTTTCATTTGACTGATAAAAAAAAGGGGCAGTAAAATTATATATACTATTGATTGTAAAAATGCCAAAGATAAACTAACAGCATATTAACATAAAAATAACATTTCTAATATATTTTGTGATTAATTTCATAATTTGAAACTTACATCAAACAAAAATATTGAACAAAAAATTAGCGTTTTTAATTTAATGGCATTAATATACAAGCTAAGGTAAAAAAACAAATGTGATGCAAAATAAACTAAAACATGTATTAATAAAATACAATATTTTACAGCAGTATAACAAAATGATTTATGTTATTAAACAAATAAATGACAAAAAAATTTTCAATAAGGATAAAATTTATGAAATTGTCATGAAATAATTAAAATTCAATAATTATTGAAGTATCTCCAATTGTAATGTAAACAAAAAAATAGTTATTTGACATCATATACAGACAACCATTAAGAAATTTTGTAAAATAAATATTTATTGTTTATAATTCGTAGCGATTACAAAAAATGTGTATATTTCTTTATTAAATTCAATTTTCTATTGGCCAGTGAATATTGCATTGACAATGATAATTATGGGAGTCCTACTCTTAATCGACAAGAAACACATTTTTTACAATATCCGATGTTGTTATATTTGTTACAATATCATTTATTTATGCAAAAGACTCAACTATGAAGGTATGTATAATAATAAGAAAATAGAAGAAAAAAACATTTAAATGTAAATAACTTACATAAAATATTAGAGGCAAAACATTGTATGTAACCAAAACAAAAGAAAATAACTTACTTTTAATGTTCTAAAATAAAACGAAATGAGCCTTTTGATCACAAAAATATACGTGAAATTAATCTTCGAAATTGATTGAATCTCCTTATAAATGAAATATTGTTGAGTCGTCAAATTATAATCACCTGCAGCATAAATATACCCGTATTGAATAACAACAGATTCCGTTTATTAATTAATTTTGCAGAAAAATAAAATTTTTGACTAGGGTTTGTAGACAGTGATAAGATTTTTGAACCAGGGATCGCACTTGAAAGTTGAAGCTGGTTGTTAAGCGCAGTTAAGCGTTCGGCAATATTATAAACTATTCCTTTCTCTGTCTTATGTATTGTCGGTCTCACTAGTTGCTTCCAGAACTGCAGATTCTGCACTGCAATAGACGTTCCGGAAACAACCACCACCTCTTCTAAACTATTAGAAGTTATATTCTTCCATTGATTATGCAGGATGCTCTTCTCATTTGATTCACAAAAATATACGTATTGTTGAATATTCTCAACGTATTTTGGAAAATGCTGCTTCCTTTCGAGCAGACGACAAAAAAATCGCACTTTCCAAAATACGTTGAGAATATTGAACAATACATATATTTTTGTGAATAAAATTATACTCCCGTGTCCATAGAATAGCGCTCTGGTCCGTGGATAATAAAATATAAATTAATTAAATTTTTATTACAAAAGACACTAACTCCGTGATAGCAGACTTGATACATCACCTTAATATAAAATAAAAATTAAATAGAAATGTTATGTTTGTTACTTAAATTAAAATAATTTATAGTTATTTAAATATATAAATTTGTTTATAAGTTCTGAAATAAAAATATATTACATAATAAAAAAAAATTATTTATTTAATCAAACTAAGATCAAGTTTTAACTTTATTCCTAAAATAAATGTATATTTAAATTGCGAAATAAATAAAAATCATAAAAAGAAAAAAAACCAAAAAGCAATCGATTAATCGATTATTTTTTAAACGATTATTGCCTAATCGATTAGAACGAAACGATTAATCGATTTTCAAATAATCGATTATTTCTTAATAATCGCCCATCCCTAGAGGTGATATTTAGGCTGGGGCTCGCACTTGAAGTTGGTAAAGTCATTCAAAAAACTACTCCAGTTCTCTCTTACGCAATACTTTCTCTGTCACTCGCATTAGCATAATAATGTAAACGACAGAAAAAGTATTTTACAAGTGAGAACCGGAATAGTTTTCTGAACGCCTTATTACCAACTTCAAGTGCGAGCCCCGGCCTAAATATCTCCACACTGCGTGGACGTTCCAGTTGTATTATATTTCAGTGGTTATAGTCCTCTTTTTTTATCTTATTCCATACTCATGTCAGGCGTTAGCACCCGTTCCCGTATTTCTAAAGTACAGTGATATGGAACGGAAACAATTGGTGCGGGTGGTGCCTCTCATTTGGAAGGGGTCGAACGAGCACTAAACGGGTGCGGTCGGTGGCGCCATCATCGACGGCGAAACTATACAAGGAGACGGCTATTGAGAAGAGAGGAAAGAAAGGTTTTAAGCAACGACGACTTATTACTCTATTAGTGGGTTTTACGCGTTGTAATTGCATTCGTTGTAAATCGGTCGATTGGAGTGTACGCGAAAGTGAGCGAGCAACGCCATTTTCTGCGTTCTCGTGCCTGCACCGAACCTTGGGCGATGATCCGCGACATATTTCACGGCTAGACATCGTTCGGACAAGCGAACCCGTTGGGCCCCACAGTGTCTGTGAGTGTAGGTGTTCGTGCTACGCTATGTTTGGATGTAATCGCGAGTCGCTGTTTTTTCCATGGACATGGTAAGGTTCCTCCCTCCCCCCGTCCCCGCCGCCCATCCTTTAAATATACCAATATGAAAAAGTGAGGGCGAGAACGGAGATGGAAATAGTGCTATTATTGCGAATCGGTTTGATTGTCGCGAGAGTCCGGTTTTTCGCCAACAATTGTGCGAACTGTGTGCCAAGGGCAACAATTATTTGTCATTTTGTCACGAATGCTGTCGATCGATAATCGACAAGCTGCCGGCTTCTTCTTGACTATCGCGATTGCTCCATGACTGTTGCCCGACAGAGTGACACTTTTAAATTAGTTGCCATTGTGACAACTGGACGTAAACATTGCTTTATTGCTGTGCTCCGCGGCGCATTTTAGGTTACTTATTTTTCGGCTCAGCCGGCGCGGAGCTTGCGCCTAACGAAAAAGCACACAGGGGCGTGAGCCTTCGTCGGAATCGGCGGTTCGCGAGTTAATGACACAGCAAGGGGCTGCGTATATCGATGAATCACACGATTCATCTCCCACTATGCACGCGTTACAACAAAATCAATTCTTCCCCGTTGATTACGTTCGTCCGTTCATTTTCATGCTCAGTGTATATATAAAAAATTTATTATTATTATTACAACTTAATATCAACAGAATGCAATATGTTGTATAAATTATTTGTTAGAATTAATTTGTTTTAAATTTTAAATATGTATTTATTTATTGAAGGAACGATTTAAAAATAATTTAAACTTTTTTTAAAGCTTTGTTGCATTTATTTAAGATGAATCCTCAATGAATAAATGTTATGGAAAAATGAGATGCGGCAGCAGATAAATGTCAACAGTGAAAAATAGTTAATGAGAAATAAAGTTAGAATTTGGCTAATAATGTACATTCAATAAGTACCCCACTTTTACATTACATTTTATCAAACAAAAGAGTTTTTGTTATGTAAACACACTGAATTGAATATAAACTTAATGAAATATCAGATAAAATTTCCGGCCTATTTATTATTTTAGTTATAATAGAGAATTCGAAGAATCATTTGCATGTAATGTGGACTATTTATATTTTTGTACTTATATACTTTAATTGCGTGATTTATGTCTTCTCTGCATGTATACAAGTCACGCATTGTCAATAGTCATGTGTATATGTGTACATAATACATGAAAGGAGTTCTGAATAGTTGGGGATACAATCTCTCGTATTAGGAATGATAAGTCTAGATACGATTTCAAATCAACATTTCTTACTTCTCTTACAAAAATACAAGGTATACTTATATTTAATCATTTATTTTAAAAAAAAAATATTTCATTATAACTATAATAAAATATTTATTTACTCCCATTTACCCTATCTCTCATTTATATTAATTTAATGAAATGTTATCATTTGTATCTACCACATTTGATAATGTTTTTATTTTGTTGCGTATAGATTGGCTTGATTTATGAGAATTTAATTATATCAGTGATAAATTAAAAAATGAATCATGTATTTAAACTATGATTTCATTAACATACTTATTATTTCATTTTTAAAATATAGTTATTAACATAAATAAATCTACAAATTATGCAAATAGTACTGATGCAAAGAAATGAATAAAATATGCCAAAAATTGAAATTTCACCTAACTTCCGATTGTGTTGGGCTGTAGGCCAAATGTTCGCGATGATAATACATATTTTAAAAGGTTCAATTATGTAAGGTAAGTGGGAACGATGTTTAATTAATCCAAGTGCATTGGTTTTCATTGCAGCTGACTTTCCCAAGGGACTTTGAGAAGTCTTGAGTGTTGAAGTATTTCACAGGATTTGAGATAAGAAAAGCCAAAGAGAAGGAAGATGCCGTTGCCAAAACGATTGGTGGAGCCAGTGCACGTAGCCCGAGGAACCATTCCTGAAGATTTTCCTCTGCCATCGGAACTTGAGGCGGTGACTAATGGTACACTCGCCAACACCATCAGACAGCTCTCAAGTCTGTCAAGACATGCAGAGGATTTGTTTGGGGAATTGGCGCGTGAAGCTGTCAACCTCAGCGACAGAGCAAATTCCCTTCAAGCAAGAATTGACAGACTCACTGTGAAAGTCACACAGTTGGACAGCAATGTCGAAGAAGGTAAATTGCATCGATTAATTGATTGATTCTTTTGTTTACTATTATTAATTTTTAAACATTAACAATTTAATTTAAATTTGTATTAATTTTTCAGTATCATTGCAAGACATCCACATGAGAAAGGCATTTAAAAGCTCGGTGATATTTGATCAGCAAGTAGTATCCAGAGATACAATGCCTACAGCTATGTTGGAAACTTATCAACAATGCGACACGCCGCCTCCACTGGATAAGCTCAACATATACAGGTAACAAAAAGAATTAAATCAAAAATAAATAAAAATATATATTAGAAACTAATATACCATTTATTAAAATCAAATAAATACATTTATTAATATTTTTTTATTTAAATCAAATAAATATTTATTAGGTTCGTATACAAATGATAGAATTTATTATTTTCAAAGTAGATTTATTTAAAATTAATAAATGTTTTCTCTGGGTTGTTATCCTGTCGACTATAGTCAACACCTGTAATGAAATTATGTTTTATCAGTAATTAATCTTTTACTCTTCTAGGGAGGATGGTAAAGATGGACTGAAATTTTATACAGATCCAAATTATTTCTTTGATTTGTGGAGCCAAGAAATGCTGAAAGATACAGAAAAGAAGTTACATGACCGAGGAAAGAAGGTGAGTTTGATTTCATGTATAGTTACGTGATAGATTATAGTAAGTGTTCATACTATTTTATATAAAATTTTGATTGGAATACAACGCCAATGGCGTCTTTTTTTTCATTTTTATGTAGACATGTTAATAAGACTTTAGTTATAATTAGATTAAAAAAATGCGTTTATTTATATTATAAATATAATAGCCATCTAGTGGCGCGGTTTATAACAAAAAAATTGAATAGATATATTACATTATATTTAAAACGTATAGGTTGGGAGGAGGGAGGAATTTTAAAATTAAGTTAAATTAGATTTTTATATCAAAAATGCTTTTGATTTAGAGTTTTAATATACAGTTGACGACATATTGCAAGCAATCGATTTTGATAAATCTAAATTAATTGTAATTGAAGTCTTATGTAAACGATATATATTTAAGAAAAAAAATTATATACTCAAAATTATACATTATTCTAACATCTCACACTGTCCCTTGGTTATAGACCGAGTCTGAATATGCCGAACCGTTCAGAGAGGCAAGTCGATGGTTTGGATATTTGTAGCACATTTTTTAATTACCAGCCCTTACATAAAAATTGTATTGAAAAAATTCGTCCACTCATTATAGATCATCATTGTTTTTCGCGTGTATATATACACGGAGAGAAAGGATTATTATAAAGTACTGACATTGTTAGTGAACTGGTCATATACTTGCAAAAATTGAAAAATTACTGTCTTAAGGTGAAACGTCACTTGTTGGCCAACTCAAAATGAGCATAACCTCAAATATAATACATATCTTTAATTATATTGTAAAATAAAACTTCATCTAAGAAAAACGCAACGTACGTCAAAAGTTAAACAAGTTTAGAATGTTCTACATTAATTTTTACATATTGCAGCTTTTCTAAGTCAAGGAAATTATATATTTTTTTCTTTTGGAAATGGTTTCATTAACTATTTAGATGTTTGTCTTAAATCTATTTTCAAAAATTAGCTCTCTGAGAAGAGTTGTAATACATAAAAACTAATTTAAAACATTCTAAACTAGTTTAACTTTTGACATACGTTGCATTTTTCATAAATTAATTTTTATTTTACAATATATATAAAGGCATGTACTCTTTTTGAGTTGGTCAACGAGTGACATTTCGCCTTAAGTTAATAAAAAGTATCAGCATGTTAACAATTATTGTCAGCTTTCAAACTGAAAACTTTTACTAACTTAAGAGAGTAATTTTTCAATGTTTGCAAGTGTATGACCAGTTTACTAACAATGTCCATAATTTGTATTAATCTTTTCTCTCCGTATATATATATATGTATATCTACGTATAAATATCCATTTAAACTTATCACATGATTATTTTGGGGACACCCAAGGTACGAGTCTGAAGCATTTATAAACTGTTTAACATTTACTTTTCAATTATTCGAGAGAAATTTAGAATTGATTAAGCAAATAGATTTTTATTGAACATAACGGAGTCCAAACCTCATAACAGAGTGGGTCCTTCCACCATCTAATTTTTAAAATCTAACTAAACTTACACGCAAACAAAGGTTGGAACAAAAATTACTATACTATACAACAACGTTGACGCAAAAGATTTTCTTGTGGTATTTTAATAGATTGACAGTCGAAAGAGTACAAGATTTATAGAATTTATTAGTGTCCAGTTTTCTAAAAAAATTTAAAACGTTTATAAATACTTTAATATTTGCCAAGTAATAATGATTTACGAAATGATTTTATGTCAGTGTTGTTATAAGGTATAATAATGTTTGTTCCATTTTTTTTCTGCGTGCACGACTCGAGGGCCAGGTACATATCAAAGTATCCTGTCCCCAAAATGATCGCTTCATGTTAGCGCTATTTTGGGGATGTCCTTGAAATAGAAAATCGGTCCTCAAAATAATCACTTGATAAATATACATATATATATGTATGTATATATATCATTCGAGCTCATATGCTGCGTATGATGTGAATATTTTCATTAATCAAACAAGTTTGTGCTAACATTAGAATTGATTCTAGTTGCTCGCTTTTACAAGTCTGTAGTTGCTAGGATTAGTATAAGGTTTTTGCATTTCTTCAATGTTCTGCCTAATTTTTTCTGCTACATAGACGAAGGACGACTCTCCCGATTTTTCCCGTGCCAAACGGCATTCTTCATTTCTTCAAAGAAATAGAAATTGAATGAAGTAATTTGCACGAGGAAAATCGATTTTGATCATTGTTGGACTTGGGCAACGACAGAACTGTGTATAAACTAATCCTAATAATTTAATACTGGTGTTCTCTCATGCCATCATTTCTCTCAAATTATACATTCGACTGGAAATCGTAGCTGACATTATTATATTTTATATTGTCCATCCAACTATTGCTGTGATATTTTATATATATATATATATATATATAAACCTTTGAACCATATATTTCGAGGACGCCCCAATTTCATGTAGGAGATGCATTCCTGAAATTTATATTATGCTCAAAGTTTAGTACTTTTATGGGAAATTTTTAATTTGGCCAATGGAGGAATCTCGGGTAAGGAGTGTAGCCCACACTTCAAGCTTTTTTAAAAATTTTATTAAATTAACGACTCTGGGGTTAGAGGCGTATCATCATGGCACGTCCTCAAAATGTTCGTTTAACGTTCGCGTAACTATTTTAAGGACGTCTCCGAAGTCCTAAGATGTCCTCAAAATCTGTTACACATTTTTTAAGGTCCTCGAAATGTACGCTTCATATCCACGCCCAGACACACGTACACTTACATTTAACGCACCTAGGTCAAACAAATGTTACTGAGCACTACTCGTTCCATTTTGTTATATATTCCACCCCACGATAAGATGTTCAATCCACTGTTCCCTTTTTTAACTGCTCGTTGTGTAATTTGTTTAACAGAGAAGATCATGAAAGATGATTTCAATTATTCTTTGACATTTACAGCAGTTTATTCAGGAGTTAGCGAACTAGGTGAATGTAAAATATATGTAAACTGAAAAAAAGTTGTATTTAAATTTTTTTTTGTAACACATGCGAGAAAGTAGAGACATTTCACCCAAAAATATGGGAGAAAAATACCCAATTTCAGATTAGCGACGAAAGTCAAGATGGAAAGAAACTAGGGGTACTGAACGTTCATTGGGAATTTTTTCTCCTGTTTTTTTTTTTCATATATATTATAGTAGTCGTTATTATCTCGCACTTGTTGCAAAACACTTTGTGTGTAATTAGGGACGATGTGTTTATTGTCCATCTTTTTTCTTTCAATTGTTTGAACTGTTTTATTTTGATACTATTAATAACAACTTAAGTTAAAACAAAGCAAAAATGGGTAATTATGTACCCACTAACTCCCCACCCCTAACATGGGGCTTTAATACATGGAATCCATGCGTCTTTTCACGCTGATTACAATAAAATTAAAAAAAAGGTCGCTCTCTTGCCGTTTAAAAAATATGGCCAAAAAACTTTACAGTCCATCGGAGCGCGTCTAGGTAGAGTTGGGCGCACTGTTTCACTCGTAACTCTTAAACTATCAACTTTAAGGATATGCTCCAAAGGACCAAAATTACTCCCAACGATGTTCTGGACCTGCATTGTTAGCTTAGTTAGATGTTAATGAATTTTAATAAAATAAATGGCGGTGAGGCGTAACCCTCAAAAGTTGAACATATTTAATCTATTTCTTTAAAATCTAACTAAACTAACGACACAGGTCCAGGACATCGTTGGAAGTAATTTTGGTCCTTTGGAGCACCAACCTAAAGTTGATACTTTCAGAGATATCCTCTTCTTCTTAGTCGCAGGCTAAGCTGGAAAATTTTATATAAAACTTGAAAATGCTATTATTATTGAGCAATCATTACTTTTTTTTATGTTGAAGATAATAAAATTAAACGTTTTTACTCGACAATAATCTTATCGACAAACGACTGTCAGAACGCGCGTTAATCAAGAGAGAATTGTCTATGTGTGCGTGAATCGTCACGACTGTTCGGCTGACTTCGGCTGCTTTCCGAACACGCGGCCTCGGACACGACTTTGAGGCCGCGGCCCATTTCTAGTATCACTGATCACTGTTGGTAAAATGCCTCACAATGTTAAAACAAAACACGAGCAATGCCTTGTGTATTCGCTTTACGAACACAAATCGTATTGGTGTAGCTATTGGTGTGGTTAAAGTAAACAAAAACATTTGTAATTACAACCAATAATTTGTTCTTTTAAATACATGTCTTTTCCATGGGAAATACAATTTTCATTTGTTAACTTTAAATTTCCCACCTAAATTTTAAAAATATTTGAATTCAACTTGATTTCCGGGACGTACCTTGACATACAAAAAGTGGTGGGTACTCAAATACACCACCTGCAATTTTTATATATAGTACAGACGATATAAATTTTTGAAGACTAGGCACGTTCCGAAGAATAATTTAATTCACATTTTTTTTAATTTGGGTGCGAAAATTTAATACCAATCTAATATCTGGGCTGGGCTATTTATTCTTTTAAATTTTGACTTAACTAACAACTCTGGGACTAGTACAGTGTATTGGTGGAGTGTCCTTAAAAGTATCATTTGCCTTAAATTAAGCCGTTCACAGTTTCGGGGTCGGACCTCAAAACTACTACCAATGGATGCTTTGCATGTAAAAAAAAAAGCTGGTTTACAATTGTCCGACCTTCAATGTCAAAAAAGCTGTAAAAATTAAGACTGTCGAGTTTTGCAGAAGTTCGTAAAGTTTCCACAAGGGTAATTAAATGGATTAAAACAACGTTAATTAAATTCCAATTTGTTGCTAGAAATTTGTCGTTAAAACTAACAAAATTTGCTTGAAATAATCTATGTGTTTCTGGATGACTGTTGTTTGCTATAATCGATCATTAATAGTCTGCCTTCGATAATGTGCACAAAACCCAGAAAACCATAATTTGACAAAGACAAAAGTTTGACATACTGACGATCCTCATTCAAGCTCCATTTAAAACGTTTAACGAACTTTAGATACCTTCACTTATTAATGTTTCTCATGTATCTTTAGCCTCATAGACCTCGTAATGACGGAAGCAGCGGAGGTGGCGGTGGTAGGCACAAAAAACGTGTGAGACAACCTCATAACACACGAGAAAGACAGCGACAATTAGCTGTCGGTCATGGAGAGTACATCATGCCAACACAAGGAGTTCAGTACCGAACATCACATCATAACATCCCTGATGAAGCACTACTTGGTATGGTTCAGATGAATGCAGACCAGAGACCTCCAAGACCAAACAGTATTGAACTTAGGAGAAGCTACCCAACCGAAGAGCAACAGCTTTATAGTCCTCCAGCTTCGGATCACTATAGGTCGGTAACCATTGTCAACAATAATTTTTTTTTTTTTTTTTTAGAAATTTCCCTATTAGCATTTAGTAATCAATGAGTACTAAATATTAAAATAATTTTCATCGAGTTGTACCATAATGGTTTTTATAATTGCCAGCTTCACGCGCATATAAAAATGAGTTGAATGATTGAAAAATAAATTTTGTTTCGGATACAGATCATCGGGATATGCGGTTCAGCAACAGCAGCAACAGCAGCAGCACCAACAGCAGCAGCAAGTGTACGACGACGGTTTGTACAGTTCGCATTATGCACTTGATCAGGGACAGTTAGGTAGCGAGACATACCAGAGCAGTCCTGGTGGTGGTCAAAGCACCCCAAGTCGAACGGGAGGCAGCAGGGGCAGGCCGTCGCAACCGCCCCCGGCGCCTCCGAGCAATGCATCTAGTAATTCGACGCCAACAATTGCGTCGGCTAATAATACACCAACGAGAGGTAGATCTTTGACCGCGGGAAGGGACAACCTTCCGCCCCCACCCCCACCACCTGGCGATTTAATGTCTCCTCCGTCCATCAACGGTACTTACACTTATCCTTTTGTATCTTTCGTTTCGTCCAAAGCTGAGAAAACTACTATTTTGGTTTTATTTTTTGCAATGCTGAAAATCTACAAATATGATGTGAAAAATTCATATTATAATTACACGTTCGTATACATTCAATTGGTTATTTGACATTTTTATATCAATAATCCCAGAGAATTTTTGCATAAAATGTAATTATTTATAATTCGATTAAGTCTGACTTGCATAAATGATATAGTTTTATAATTTTTAACTGTTTATTTAGTTTTCATAACTGAATTGTATATTGTGTTAAATAAGTACCGGTTATTGGTCTTTCAACAGCAAAGCCTTTAAGCAGGTGTTTTAAATGATCAATTCCCGGTACTTGTTAATAAATTTATATGCATTAAATGTATTTAAAAATAGTTGTTAGGAAAAAATAAGGACAAAAAAAAAGATATTTATATGTAGTAAATGTCGAGGTTTTCTCAGTGAATTTTATGTTTAATTTTACTTCCTACATCTTTTGTTTTAATAGTTATGTTTATTTTAAAATCCTACGTTGTGATTAATTTTTATTGGTATTTTGTTTTCATTTGTTTTTACTAATCATGTTAATCCTTTTTTATACCATCATTACACAAATGAGAAAGATTAGAATTTAGATATTTAAGAAACTATTCATGACACATAGGGTCCATTTTTCTCTGTCTCATACGATAATCACGTGTTTTGCATCAACTGATTTGGGGTTTATTGTTAGCAATACATCTTTGATTCTTTTTTCTTTTTTATACTTTTTCGTTAATTCATTTATTTAAATCATTTGATGCGAAACACTTATAATTGAATTGACTGGTTAAAAAATTGCAGAATTTAATTAATTAATTTCAGTTTTCCACGTTTTGCTTAAATACGAAAATATAAGTATACACTGAGAAAAAATATGACAGAAAATAAAATTTTGCTATATTTTACTCAGTACATATAACTTATGTTTACTTAAGTTTATATATTATATATAATTATATTATATGCACTTCATATTGTTGAAATGCTGTTCATTTTGAACCAATCACAAGGTGTTAGCTTGTTCACTATTGCCGCTAACATGCGACTATATTTATAAAAGAATGCTATATTAAAAAAATTAGTAAGTAATGTTTATTCCGGTTTTAATTTCCTATAATTTAAAAAATTTACTTCATTTTTAATTTCAATCTATAAATATTTTAGTAAAACATTTTAGCAAGTCAATTCCACACTGCATAATCGCCATATAAACAAACAAATAGAAAACAAAAGATGTGTCTTTTAGTCAATCCGTGAATGATTCCAAATCCTACTCATCGCTATTTTCTTCCAGGCTCGATACCATCACATTTATTAGGCAGAAATGGCAGTCGTGCAAACAGCCCACTCCCAAACAACCAGACCAGCGTAAATATAAACATGCAAATGATGATTACAACAATTTCTGCTTCGGCAACTTTGACTACAAACACGTCAAGTCCACCAACAGGTGGCGTACATTACAACAACCAACTTGGCATGGATGAAACTGATCCATCGGCACCACAAGATTTACCTCCTCCACCTCCAACTCCAGATCCAACACCCCCTAGACCTATTTCCCCTGCTTGCAGTATACCCCCTCCTCCTCCACCTCCTCCGCCATTACCAATAGCTCTGTCAAATGGCCCACCACCACCACCCTCGGTGGCTCCATTGACTAATGGTGACATTGCCAAAATGATTGTCAACAACCCTCCTAAGCTTAAGCCGCTTAAGAGCATTGCTGATGGTCAACTCAGAAAGTCCGTCAATACCAATATGCCATTGGTGGACCCAAGAAACGACTTACTAAAAGCTATAAGAGATGGTGGGTATAATTTGAATATGATATTTATTAATATAAGTGACAAACTTAATTTTCTTGAATACATTGCGTTCCATTTATCTATCCTTATTTTTTTATGTAATAATTATAATGAAACAGACACTATCTTATAAACGAAACTGAAACAGTGATAATTAGACAGCAAGCTTATCTAATTTTGTGAAAATTGTGAGGTTTCCATTCCCGTCAAACGCAAGAATCGTGATGAAATAGTGTTCCCCAAAAATTAAAGACGTTATTTTAAAAATAAGAAATGTTGAGTATAAAATAGAGATTGAGAGATAACCAGGGTCACAACATTTAAAGGCTCATATTCTAGGTTAATCATTTGTCACACCACACACACACATAAATTAATTGTTTAAATCACCGTTATAAATTATATACATTCTTTATTAACGATAACCGCATTGTTATGTTCTTTTGCAACAGGTATAAAATTACGTAAGGTAGAAAAGATCGAGCAAAAAGAGGTTGAACGCGTGAATGCTCTTAATGATGTGGCGTCCATTTTGGCACGACGTGTTGCGGTTGAGTTCAGCGACAGCGATTCGGCATCCGAAAGCGAATGCGACAGTGAGGGTTGGGGCGAACAAGAATCGACCAACGCCGCGTGACCGACGATCAACAATAGTCCATTTCCTTCAACAGTTACTACCTCTTAAAACTGAAAGAACCTAAGCAATATGAGATCTGTCCCTGAAGTGACTCGAGGATTATTTAAGCATCAAATTTTAAAAATTGTCACCAGAAAAGACAGTTTTGTATTTAACTTAAACAAATGTTTGTTTAAAAACATAAATAACATCGGGTTGTAGAGGTAGGCGACCCGTTCTACACAACGAGCTTTCTTGTTTATCTGTCCACTTTAAAAAAAAAAAACAATATGAAAAGATAAAGAGGAAGAGAAAGGATAATTTGAATAAGGAGTGAAGGATGAAAACGAAACCTTCCAATTGTTTGTTTATTGAGAAAGTACCTAAACCAAAGTTACTTCCGTGCTTTTTCCAAACTGCTTTTCGATAATCCGCGAACGATAATCATGATGACTTTGATGCGCCATCTGTTTATGCAGTACAAACTGGATTGAAACTTTTCACCCATCAGATGGCATCCTTATTCTTCTTCACCTTGTTATCTATATAATTTATTTGTCCATTTGGACTTTTATAGTAAATTTTTATAGTGATATTTCAAGGGAATGTTAGAATTCCTTTGTCGCGTTGTTCATCGAATGTTTATAGAAATATGAACGCAAAAGTGAAATGCGTTTGCTGAGCAAGAGATGTAAATTATCTGGTATTGAAGTTTGAAATTGAAAAGAAGGTTTGCTTTTAATTTATGTTTTCTATCTTCCTTTTCTATTTACTTCTTTACATTTTGAAGCATACTGAAAACTACTTGCTCACTTACGTGCATTTACAACATTATTTTTATATGCATTTGTAACAGAACGCATCAAGTTTTGCATATTTTCAAGAATTACTGTTTACGTAGTTAGGCATATTATACTAAATATATAATGCAATAAATCAAATTCCTTTTATAAGGCGTATTTCATCACAAGGAATATACTTATTCGATTTATACAATACAACACCCAGAGAAAAAATTATTTCTTTTTAATTAAATATATATTGAAAGAAATTCTATATTTAAGTACTAACCTACTAAATATATATTTTTATTTGAATTTATTTAAATATAAAATATTTACTTTAAATAAAGGTTTTATTTGTTTTTATACACATATTTATTAGTATTAAATAATTTTTTTCATCGTATATGTTTATTTAATTTTAATAAATAAAATTTTTAAATCTTTTATAAAGAAAAATAAACGAGTATTCTCTTTCATTGTATTATTAAGACAGTGAGATAATGTTTGAAAGAGTGAGAGAAAAAATCCGCTAGATGAAGTATCGAATTCGTGTCCTTACGTTACCTAAGCAAACCAATCTTCCTTACTACACGATGGCACCTGTTATACGTCCTGAACTGTATTTTGTACGTCAAGTTTAAGAAGTTCTAATAAATAAATTTATTTGATTTGAAAGATATTTCGTTAAAATAAATAAATACTTTCAAAGAAATTAATTTCTTGAATTTAAATAAATGGCCTTTATTTGAAATTAATAATTTTACTTTATTTCAAATATATTTTTTCTTTGATTTAAGTAAATTTTTTTCAAATAAGTCTATTTATTTAAAATTAATCAATTTTTTCTCTGGGTGTATCCATATAAAAAGATAACATTGTCCACTTTTTTTACGTGTATAAATAAAAAACCATATTAATGTTAAAAACAATATTAAATCAATCGGTGCAAGTTTATAGTCTACTTTCTTTGTGAATAGTACGCTGTTCAAAAACTCATGAATATATTCTTTAAGAATATATTTTAAGATGAAACGTCACTCGTTGGCCAACTCAAACTGAATATAACCTCAAAAATAATACATATCTTTAAATATATTGTAAAATAATTTATTTAAGAAAGACGTAACGTTAAACAAATTTAGAATATTCATCAACTATTTAGATGTTTGTTCCAAATCTATTTCCAAAAGATCTTCTTCTTCTTCCTAGGTTATTGGTCTGTTTAGCTTTCTGCTTAACATTTAGACCATTTGCAGGTATAGGCTTTTATTTAATCAGTAGATACGAAAATTTTTAATTGGAATGTTTATTTCCGCAGTAATGAATTTCGTTTGTTTGTTTCCGCAGTAATGACTTCTAAACGAGGGGGAAAGGGAAAGGGACGGACGGGAAAATGGGTAAAGGAAGGTTAACAGGATAATTACTACGGAAACGGAAAAATTGATCACTAGGTGTTCAGGATCTAGCCGCCGATGTTAGACCTAACCAGAGTACACCGCGAGGAGGTAATCGGTCGGACTTCCGTACTTCATTTCCAAAAGATAGCTTTCTGAGAAGAGTTACAATACGTAAAAACTAATTTATAACATTCTAAACTTGTTTAACTCTTGACGTACGTTGTGTTTTTCATAAATGAATTTTTATTTTACAATATATTTAAAGATATGTATTATTTTTGAGGCTATGCCCATTTTGAGTTGGCCAACGAGTGACGTTTCACCTTAAACCACCTTCTTGATGATCGTTGTCAAGATAGGATGCATATGCACAGGCAATGTGGCATTGCCCTCTTACTCTGAGAATCTTCGAAACTGGCAGCACATTATAGAATATCAGGTCTGTATGGCATTGAAGTACTCCACGTGGAGCTGCATCCATGCCATAAGACTTAATCACCTCTATAATAAAATCCATTTTCAAAGCGAAAGCTATATGCTTGTCAATCACAAGAGGGCATACGTGACAAGTCGTAAGAATGAGCATCTATGAGCTACTATTTTCAATAGTACGAGACTTTGCATTCGTTCGGCATTTATCATATATATATGAATTTAGCACGCCCTAGACATTGCACGTCAGACGATTTTGGCTCAACATCAATATATAAATATTGATGTACTCATAAATCCTTGCGGTATATTATCATCATAATAACAATAATATACCTACGATTAGTATCATTAAAAGTGTGATTTTCTCCACTAATCGCTACATAGCTTAAAAATAAAGGTGTTATATGATTTTCTTGAGTTGTTAAAATCTACCCTCAGATTTGGATGGGGCATCAGAGTGGAAGCGTAGTAAAAGTGAGAACTCTAACAGAAGCCGAAAATTTTCAATTATAAATTTATTAAATAATTTTATAATCAAAAGATGCGAGAGTTTGATCATCTTTACTTTTCCACGTATCATAATTGTCTTTAGAAAGCATTTCAATACGCGTTACCGTTGGCGTCGCCATTTTGTTCTTAATATAACCTGTTAACTAGGTTCCAGGATCGCGAAAGAAATCACGGACACGCTTTAAATAAGTAAAGGTTTATTATTCGAATGATTGGTGTACACGCAACGAAAGGCTAATAAGAACTGAACTAATGTGGCTGCCGGGTGAAACAAAAGAAAGTGAACATAATAGAAGTATGATACATATAGGTGACAGCACAAATAAAGGGATTCGATTTGATATATAATTAACAATCCTTGAAACCGAAGTGTCTTTGGTTCCCGTGTCACAAGTTTTGTTTGGTAGCATTTTCAAGTGGAATGTTCTGTGGCTCTGGAACATAGACGTTACAGTCCCAGTATTTTAATCTAGAAGTTGTTTATTTGTTTTGAATTGCTTTGTTTTTCAACAACTTTTAGCTTAAAATATGGAACTCAACAGCTGCTCCAGGACTGTAACGCCTATGTTCCAGAACCATGGAATATAGTGGAACAACCCGCTTGAAAATGCTATATGATTAGCTATTTTTGAATTTCTTTTTTAAATTTGAAAAATATTTCAATTTTAAATCTTCAGACATATATCAAGACACTGAAAAATGGGGCGAGTCCGCAAATGTAACGCTAAATGAAAAATATATGGTTCATGAGTCTACATATATATACATACGAAACTTTTATTATACAAAATGCATTAATGTAAACAGTGACAACAAAACATCAGAGTATATAAATAAAAAATATGCTTGTTATGTATTTACTTTGTCTAATAATTTTACAATTGCGACGAAATTTTAACGTGACTTCGAGAGCTAACTTTTTTTTTATATATATTTTTTGCTCCGAGTTTCGAAGAAAGAAAGCAGTTTTTGTATAAATATAATAATTCGGCCAAAGAGGCGTATATTTATAAATCCAACGTTAATTTTTGATTTCGTAAATTAACCTAAACGTACAATGTCTGAACGATAAAAATGATATAACTTGTATGATATAAAGAGGTATGTTTCGTATCGTTAATTTTCGGCATACTTTTGCAATGTATTCGGCATCAAACGACAAATGTTTGCTTCTTCAAATTTTGTACATATTAGTTTATCTTTTCAACTTGGCAGATTAATTTATTTGTTTGTAAATAACATGCCAAATTATGTCGAGAATTTTACGAGCGATTGTTACACATGTGTATAAAATATATATAATCTTAATAATAAGTATTAATTTTCATTGTTAAGCAAACTTAATATTAAAATAATAATAACAATAATAATATATAATTATATATAACATTTATTAAACTCGAAATGAAAAAAGACGTTAGCTTTAGATACACATTTCACCAATTACTTGACAGTATTTATTATGAATTTTATGAAAAAAAAGATGAAATAATGATTACTATAATAAAATAAAGGAAATATAATGTTGCGACAGAATTTGCGCCAATGCTCGTATGGGAATTCGTAATTATAGATTCTATGTAAGATCTTTACGTATATGTTTGTATTGAATTAGATGAATGTATTCAAGAAGACATCAAGAGCTTCGTAAGGAAAATAAACATGTATAGAAGCGATTGTTGCTCGTTTTATTGTTAAGTTTGTATCGTACATTATCATTTTACTTATTTTATTGTTTTTTTATTTATTGATTCCTGTTCCGCAAAAGTGTGATTATATTTTTCTTTTCTCCCTTTTCTTGTTGCTAATGTATTACGTTAATTACATATCTGTGTTGGTAGAAAGTTAAATACAAGCCAAACTATATTTAGCAAGGAAAGTTACATTTTTTTATACGCTACCTATTACTTTGTGAGGGCAATCTTTCAAACTGAAAACTGTTTAATAGATCAAAGTAATTAAATATTGGACTTAGAAAATGTATTACGCAAGCAAGTGTAAATGATTTAAAGCGTATAAATAATTTTGTTGCAAATGAATGCTATTTTATAATAATGAAAATAATTGAATAAATATTATGACATTCTTACGTGAACATTTTTATTAGATTTCATTTATTAAATTTGTTTGCATCTCTAATTGACAAGTGTAACGAAAGAGAAGATATAAAGTGACAGATGAATGCGGAGTGGCTTGTAAAAGAGAGCACTCATACATATATTCATAAAGCAACGGTCTGCGATGTAAACGAAAAACGCGCGTCGAGTACTTTGCGATCGCTCTCCCAACTGTACGGACGTTTTTTCATACTTATCTTACTTTTGCAACAATTCACTTTTATATATTTTACAAAGTGCGAGTTATATGTGAAGAATAGAAAAACAAAGGATCCTGTTCATTTTCCAAGACTTGGATTCTGAAAAAAATGACATTTTTCAAGAAATTAAAATTTGCGAGGCACAAAAGTAAGTAACTTTTTGGAGAATTTTCGTTTCACATTATGTTTTAATATTATTATCAGCATAGATTTAGCTTCTTTTATTTTATTATTAGTATTTTTGTTTTGAACGCGAAGCAAATATATTGACAGTAATTACAAAAAAAAAATCGCAATATCTTTATAAATTAATAATATTATGTTGACCCTAAAATTAGTCAACGGGTCAAGTGCAATTGCGTTAGTCGAAACATTATTAGATCTGTCAGTCCAAAAACAATCATATTTATCAATTACAATTTTTATAAATTTAATATTAAAATAAAGCCATTTCTCAAATTAAGATTCAAATTCGAAATTGATCTTGATTTACAGAAACAAAAGGAAATAATGCCATCTAAGAAAAATAAATATTTTTACAAAATTTCACGTTTGATCAAAATTTGCATCTATATCTATAAATTACGATTGGAAATTAATCAAGCGTATCATTCATAGTTTATAAATCTTACATCAGCCGAGTGTGCAAAGCGTCAATTACCCCTACTTTGGCTTCAAGTTATGGCAACCATGAAAACCCTGAGAATTATATGTTACACATTAACTCTTTCACTTTAAATTCCGTAGTATGCCGTTCCATTACGAGATGATTACATTTGCTTTCGATGTTCAAATTGCATCAGTTGTCATTGATCATTTGCTCCGGTGTCAAGATTAATTTGATTGACCCCGTATTTTTTTTTGATTCTTCTTTATAATTCTGCAACGAGTACATTTTTATCGACAAGTCTTCCTCGCATTATTTTTAAAATCTGAAATAATTTGTTTATATTCAACTTAATACTTGTTAATATCTAAGATTTATCATAAAATTAATTTCCTTTTAATATAAAAGCTTAAATTTATTGTAGATTAACTGAATATTCTTATTTTCAATACATTTTCTGTTAGTTTTAATAGGAAAATTTTCCTAACTATAGACTAATAAATTAACAGAAATGTTTAGCAGAAGATAATGTTCATTAATTTGTGTATGATTCTCTAAATTTGTTGCATATTTTTTTTTATATTGTTGCAACCTGCAATACTATACACAGAAAAAAGAAATGCCCATTTTTAATCAAAATTGTACTAGTTAGAATGATACTTGTGTTTTTTAATAGAATGTTAATTTAATAGATAATAAAAAGTATAATTTAATAGAAAAATAGAATGCAACCCCTTTTCAATTACGTTCATTTCAAGTGTCACTCAAGTCACGCTGAAATTTGGAGGGGTGGGGGGATGGGTAACCCGTTGGATGGAGGATGCGCAAACAACCCTGGAAGCTGTATTACGACCCCAGTAGTCTGCAAAGCTTTTCGGGTAACAGTGACCCGCGTTCCTCGTGTCATGTATTTGCTCCATGTTAGTGACACCTGTCCCCAAAATTTGGCAAATCAACAATTTAATATCCCTTAGTGAGCAACGGAGTTGCTAATGTTGATTACGTTACATTGATTGAATACCGTTTCGATGGATATAAAATTTCGATGAATACAAAATAAAGTGTGAATCCTGAGCCGTGTCAGGACGATACGATAAAACCAGTCAATGAACCAACAAGTCTTTTTATCGATCGCGCAGCTTCATTTAATTAAAATGAATGAAACTACGAATAATTTAAGAGCTTAAAAATTAATGCCATGTCATTTTTGAAGAATTTTTGGAAAAGTAGTGCCAAGCACAAAAGTGAGTTATAAATTAAAAATATTAACATAATGAATATGGTATTGCAAATTATAATAAAATTAATTTATTATAATATTTAATAGGACATATACACAATGAAACCACAAAACGATTTAAAATTTTATTGAAAATAATAAGCTCTTATTTATATATTAATATTATTATTAATTGTTAAAATGACGAATTATATTTTGCGGAATTAAATAATGTTTTTACAAGCTTATTTTGATTTAATAATATATTCTAATTATTGTATACATTACTTTAACTAAAATAATGATGTTTACAGAGTTGAGCGAGGAATGGGTAACAGTTCTAGCAAACAGTCACGAAAGAATAGAAATCAGCAGTGATCATGCGATTTGCTTAGAGGAAAAACATAACACATTTATGAATAACTCCGAGATCAGCTTCAATTTAAAATATTTAGGCAGCACTCTAGTGGAAACGCCATCAAGTGAGGAAGTCACAGCAGAAGCAATTAAAACGATTATTAGCATGGTATATCATGAAACTGACAAATATTTTCTTACTAGAAATTTATTTCCGGTTGATTACTAAATTAATGATATTAAAATAATTTAAATTGTTTAGTATGGAATACACGTGATACCAATGACTTTGTATTATATTTGGTTTCAGTCTAAAGCAGGAAATAAAAAACTCCAACGTATCTTATTGTCTGTAAGCTTACGGGGAATAAGAATCACTGATATGGCCACCGATGAAGATCAACATGAAATTTCAATGTACAGGTATATATTACGTTAAAAGTCAACCCTTGTTAAAAAAAATTCAGTAGAATCTTATTAACTAATGAATGAATTGACTTCAATTGTAATTTTCTCCATGCTATTACCCCTAATAACAAGAGACACCCATAAGACATCTTAAGATATCGTAAATGTCCGAATCTGGAGATGTTCCTGGAATATTACCAGTAAATCCCATGACCTGCGATATTCCAGGGATCAGTTTGGGACGGACATTGTGATTATCTTTGTATGCTAATAGAAAATACAGCGTGATATTATCATCACTGATTTCTTATAATCTAATATCTATCTTTAAACATCTAAAGCTCTTTGCGACGATGGTAATGGAGACAACATTTCAAAAATGTTTATGTTAATGCTACTAACATTTTTAAATGGAATAGTAAACAATAAAATTGTTTCTTTTAGAATTTCTTACTGTTCAGCCGATGCGACGCATGATCATGTTTTTGCATTTATTGCGACAAATTTCAATGAGACAATGGAATGTCATGCCTTATTATGTCCGAAAAGAAAAATGGCTCAAACCGTTGCTTTGACTGTGGCACAAGCTTTTAACACAGCCTACGAAGCATGGAAAATATCTCAAGCACAATGTTGTTTACAAGAAAAAGACAAGAATTATAAAGATGGTATCATTTGTTCGATCAAACTTTTATTCATTAATAATTTTTGCAACAAATCTATAAAAGGTCTACATTATAATTATTAATACTTTCAGGAGCAAATTTTAAGCAGAAAAAGAAGAAGAAAAACGAAAATGAGAGTGCACAAAATAAGAATAATGCCAATGTTGGAAATGATAAGCAATTACTGATAGACTTGTCATGTGATATAAAGACATCGAAAGGAACAAATTGGGTAAATCGAATTTTTATAATTTTATTGGGCCGAAAGAAGGAGCCTTTGAAAATATTATATTTGATACTTTTTTTGTTTCAGGTTTATTTTGAAGACGACAGATGTAATGAATTAAAGAATACAAATTTTGCAAACTGCGAAGACATTTCGAAATCAAGAGATAATTTACAACATTCGCTTACGTAATAATGAAGCTTAGAGTATAACAATCGTAGATAAATAAATTAAATAATTTTGTACTCTAAATTACTAAAAATAATCGTAGACAATTTTTTTAGGTTCTGAATTTCATAATTAAAAATTTTAATTTTTCTTTGAGAAACTTCTCTTATAACGAATAGTAATTGTACAACGTTTAAGGTGAAATTAATATTTGTGTATATTTTGTAAAATAATTTATTTAAGATAAACACAACTTTTATTGAAGTTAAAACTACTTGTAATTCATTGAATAATAAAAATTATATATAAAATAAAATACAACAATAAAGTATCGTTTTATAGGATGCTTACGGGAGCGCCTGATTCCGCGATTGATTCCGAAATCATGTGTTCTAAAACTCATGTAGTTTCATATTAATGAAGACGGATTTTATTTATTCAACGATTTATCTGCTTACAAACAATATTGTTGACCAAGTGGTGCGTTCTCCTGACTTAAAATAATAGATAAGTTGGTTTAAGTTACTAAACGTGAAATATTGGAAACATCAACTTATGTTTTAGAACACATGATTCCGGAATCAATCGCGGAACAGGCGCTCCCGTAAGCATCCATATACTTTATGATGCAGGTTAACTTTCATTTATATTAATCATCGTCTTTCACATCGTCATTTAATTATATAAATATTTTTATTGGTAAAACTGCAGAATCCGGCCAGTAACTGAATATGGCTGCGGAACTTTGATAGATGGGAGGTTAGTTTCTTACCATTAGGAGAAAAATAAAAATGAACAGAACCGCCACATTTGAATATCTAAATAAGACAGTGAATGGGGTTCAATATAATTAAAAATTTAATTAGGTAAATGCAATAAAAATAATTAGTTAAATTTAGTTAAATAATAAAATTAATAATTTAATTAATTAACAATCAAATTATTTAATTAATATAAAAATGTGTTAGAAATAAAATTAACAAAACTAACGAAATTAACGAAACTAACGAAAATATCAAAAATAAGTTTGTTAGTTTATAAGTTTATAGTTAGTTTATAATAGTTTATAATAAATTTTTTATTTATTTATAAAAGTATTTATTGTTTTTATTAATTAATTAAATCTAACTACGTATTTATTTAATTGTATTATTAATTATGTATATTTTACGCCATTTACTATGTCTTATTTAGATATTCAAATGTGTCGGTTCTGTTCATTTTTATTTTTCTCCTAATGGTAAGAAACTAACCTCCCATCTGTCAAAGTTCCGTAGCCATATTCAGTTACTGGCCGGATTCTGCAGTTTAGCCTTTTTATTAGTATTTGTTTTTTCTGCAGTTTAGCCTTTTTATTAATTATTAAACCTTACCTTGATCGCGAAGTTTTATGCAAAGTCCCTGAATCGAAAATATCGTGATTACTAATGATTTTTGACAAACAATTGAACGGAAAAGCATGGACAATGAACTAATGCTTTCCCTGAATGACGTGGGATGGCGCTAAATTTAAGTTGGTAATGTAGTTCCACTCCTGATCATTGCCTATGCTTTGAGCTGAGTGTACAAATCCCGTGGAGCGGAAGGCGCGTGGTGAGGGCTGTGGGATTTTCACGCTCACGCTTCCGGTATCATTACTGGTTTGCACCCCCTGTGAAAAATGTACTCATTGGGCTCATGGAAGTTTGCACCCCCGGAATCATGCGTTCTAAAACTCAAGTTCTGGTGTTATTATAGTTCAGTGGAAATTACTTGAGTTTTAGAACACACGATTCCGGAATCGATTGTGGAATCATACGCTCCCGTAAGCATCCTAAAGCACCCGTACGAAGGAAAGTTATAGTATGCGACTTATGTAGCTGTAGCCGTGTGTTTGGTATATTTAGTAGGAGTCGGTTCAAATGAGTGAGAGCATTTTAATATGGCCATCTGTGTTTATCTGGTGTCAGTATCAGTAAGAATTTATAAAGCGATAAAGGTACCGAAAAAGAACGTGGTGATATGATGATCGGATAGACGTTGCGATAGCCATTCATCGTTGACGAATGCGGCCGAGTTACGGCCACCGCCCGCTATCGCACATTATTGCGATGCAGCCGTCACGGCAGCCAAACCGGTACAAAATGTAGAAAGTATTGGAGTCTATCAAATGATTGATTAGACACGAGCAGACTCGAACGCGTGTGGATATTATGTGTCAACGTTGTAGTGTGAGTATTGCACGCGTAATATTCAACTAGCGAGCAGCTGCGACACAATCAAAAACCTCTCTCACTATCACCTCCAACGTTCCCTTCCAATCTCTTATCTTGTCATTTTCGCTCTTTTCCTTTTCCCTGTTAAATTTTTTCTTCTTTTTTTAACACGTAATATCTTGAATTTCTTTAACGACTAAAATATTTACTTAAGTATGTTTTAGCAAAACAATGTCTTTGGTATATTTATAAAACAAATATTAATTGTTTATTTCCATTTATAATCGTGATGTAGGAACATTTTTAATGACTGTCAATTTGAAATAATTTTTATTTATAAAATTGATGTGTTTTTCTTGTTTTACAACTTATTTTCCGAGTCCCAGTTTATTGATTTTCAAGGTTTAGATCTTTTTGCAGATTATTAATCTCTTTACTTCGTTTGTATACCTATTTCCTCATTTAGTAATTATTAATTTACGTAAATTAAAATTAAGGTGATTAAATAAAGAGAAAAGAATAAAGAATATAAACAAAACTCAATATGTTCTTATATAAATAAGAATAACATGTTCTTATTTAGGTATCTTTAGTTTTTAGTAGAAATTTGAGACAGGGTTGATGATAGATAAGGAATTTTGAGAGAAAAATTGTGATAGATAAGTAATCAAATGTTAAAAATCATCAGACAAATTGGCATTCTCGATAATATTTATTTTTAGCGAACCTAGTTGCATTATCTTTGATAGCACACAATTTTGTGACAGTAATTTATTTATATTTGCATACAGTAACTCAAATTGGTATATTTGAATGCCTAGGTTATTCATTCAGAAAACAAGTATTATATCTTTTAATAGGAAATGTATTATATATTGTTCGAGATAATATCAATTATTTCAAGATAAAGAAAAGTGTCCTGCATTTTAACTTAAATGTGAAAGGTGATATGTACTACATATTTCAACATATTCAAAATGATCAAATATACAACAGAGATAAAACAGGTTTTTTAAATAGAAGAAAAAAATCTATTATTCATTTAAAGTTGTTTTATTATTGTTATTGTTTTTATTTCATATCTGAACATAATGTCAGACGTGGCAGAATAATACCTAGAAAAATATATGTAGATTATTAAAGAAATTATATAAAATGTTTAATGACACTGAATTATATCTATGACTTTAAGATTGGATTAATTTTTATATTTTCAATATGAGATTTTGTTGTCAAAACTTTCTAATAAATTTATTTTCTTGTGTATATATAAAATTTAAAAAAAACTTATATTTTGATATTTATTCTGTTAACCTAAAATATATAATATATGATACACCAGGGACTAAGGGTTAAAGTTACAGCAGAAATTTTTATTTTAATTAGTGAAAATAAGGCTTAACATAAAAAAATAATATTAGTAAGTTCATCAAATAAATTTGTAAATATCCTAACAGTGAATTGTCCGAGTTTCAATAAAAGTGCTATAATGACCAGTATTTTCTTTTCTATTAGTATAGATTAATGTTGAGGATGAATGCTGAATGAAACTACCTGGTTGCATAGTAATGAGCTGTGTCGTTGAATTAAGACAACGGAAGCAACAAAAGATGATGGAGGATCCTCATAAATTAGCCGCTATGATGAACAAATCCCAAAGACTTATTTTGGGATTACTAGTTCTACTATTGGTGGACATTATATGGGTATCAAGTTCTGAACTGACAAAGGTATCTTTTTGATATTATATTAATATTAAAATATATTGGTTGGATTGGTCAGAATTCTACAGCCAATTTCAATTACAGACTTAAACTTTTAATCCTACTCACAGTTTTACTCTAGTTTTAGTTATCAAGTTAATAAATAAAATTTAAATATCAAATAATTAAACCACTAAATTTATTTTCAGTACATTTATACAGAAGCTGCATTCAATAAGCCTTTCTTCAGCACATTTATCAAAACTTCCATGTTCTCTCTTTACTTGCTTGGACTTTGCTTTTGGCCACCATGGAGAGAACAGTGTAACAAGCCTGCAACATACATGGTAATAATTAAATTATATCTAAAAATCAATAATTTCTTTGCCTACCATTATTTCATATTTACATTTATAAGTAAAATATCACTTGTTGATGAAGATCAAATTGGCAAAATTACCATCTAAATAATGTTAATAAATATTTTATATTATATTATAAACAGGCAAACAATTAAGTGTACAAACATTTTATTTTTTTGCAGTTTATAGATCCAAATGCAGAAGATGACAATTTTTATTCGGAATCTAATACCAGTCTTGTAAGCATTTTTCTATTTACCTATCTAATTTTTTTGCGTATGTATATAAAGTTGAATGTGAATTTTAACAAATGCTTCTTTTTTTTTTATATCAGAGTGATCCAACTTTTGTACCGATAAAAACGCCTGACCAATGTGACCGTTCTTCTGGGACGGAAAGTGATGATTCATCTATTCGGTCGGTGCGTTTCAGCAAATTAGCGGAAGTGCGCCATATGTCAGAAAGCGATGCGACAGAGGCTCTTTTGGCAAGACTGAGCTATCAAGCGAGCATTCGAGCTGGCGAACATGCAAAAAGACAGGCAAACAAATTTTCTGTTCAAAAAGTCGCCAAAATTGCACTTACATTTTGTTTATTGGTAGGTTTTTATTGTAACAGCTTACAAAGTAGGGATATTTAATTCAATATTAGTGGTTAAATTATAATTTTCAAATACATTTCAGTGGTTTACTGCAAATTACACAAACCAGATATCTTTAGCACAAACGGAGGCAAGCATTGTCACAGTATTATCTTCAACGTCTAGTTTATTTACATTGTTCCTCGCTGCCTTCTTTCCGAGCAATGGCGGAGACAAATTTACTCTATCAAAATTGGTGGCTGTGTCCGTTAGTATATTGGGAATGGTAAGTATAAAGTATAAATTTGCCAAGGAATGTCACTAGATAACGTTATCATAAACATTATTCAACTACTCTATTTTTGTCAAGTTATTTGAAATATTTTAAAACAATTTTTAACGTGATGCCGTAAGCGTTAATTGCTAAATTAGGATAATCTTTGTTTTTAACTCATTAACACATTAAGCACAATTATTAAATAAATAAAAACTACTGAAGTTAATTGATCAATGAACAACAAAAATATTGCAGGTTTTAGTTGGTTTTTCAGGCCTACGTTATCAAAATGATAAAGTATCAACGGGCATCGTTTTGTCTCTAGTCAGTGCGTTTTTCTACGCTGCTTATATTGTATTCCTAAAACGTAAGGTAGATCACGAAGATAAGATGGATATTCCAATGTTCTTTGGTTTTGTTGGTCTATTTAATTTGACCTTAATGTGGCCTTTGTTCTTTATTCTACATTTTGGCAAAATCGAAGAATTCGAATGGCCCACTTCCCATCAGTGGTCCTTCCTTATAATTAATGGACTAATAGGGACAATGGTGAGCGAAGTTCTTTGGTTATGGTAAGTATAATATTTGAAAAATGAAAACAAATAAAATAATATTATAAGAAAGAAGAAATTACTGATCACTGCACGGAGAAAAATGCTGCTGTTATTACAACAGTAATAGCTTTTATAACACTGTTACACCAACACCAATTAGCGTTGCTTCAACAGTACAGTTTTCTCCGTGCGCTATGAAACAAATAATTAAATTTATACTATAATTTGTGATTTTAGGGGATGCTTCTTAACGTCATCACTCATTGCTACACTGGCTATTAGTCTGACAATGCCGATGTCAATGATCACGGACGTACTTATGAAAAAAATCGAATACCCATGCATTTTTTATTTAGGCACCATCCCTATGATTTTAGCATTTTTAACTATATCTTTATTGTGTCATTACGACAATTGGGATCCTGTAATGGATCTGATGAAACGTCTGTACATTTGGATTTGTCAAAGAAGTCGATCTATAAGGTAATTGGAATAATTTTCAGGTTTTTATTAATTCAAATACAATTATATTTGTAATGATAATCAATTATTTCTTTTTATAGAATACCTGATATAGAAGCAGAACAAACAGAGTCTTTAATCGGCATCAACAATGGAGAGCATGAAGCTTAATTCGACAATAATAACTAGGAAATATATAACACTTACGTTCATTTCCCTTAATTAGTTTGGTTCTCCAACGATAACAATTTTATTTTTAATCCGGAAAAGAAAAGAAAAAAGAATAGGAGAAGAAACTTAGTGGACTGTAACTTGTACCATGATACTTGTGCCTCTAATTGGACCTTTACAAAGTCGGTGGCTCAAATTTAAAAAAACAAGGTATTGTTTTAGAGCTTTCAATAGGACCTTGATAGCTCTAAAGTTAACGATAGGTTTCAACACTCGTTTCAGAAAAATACAATTTTTATAGTAAAATAAATATTTTGGTCACTAACAAATTGCAATGACTAAATTGCTGAAATGTATATATTTGTAATATGAAGTAAAGGATTATATTATTATTAATACAGTATAATATAATAAAAGGGATTATATAGTTATTAATAGGATAAACAAATATTTATAACAATTCTAATAAATAAATGAAAAATAGAAATAATGTAGAAAATATCAGCCATTTGGAAAATTAAAAAAAAATTATTATTTTATGACTGAATACTCTGTAATTTGATGTAGAATCGTACTTATATCAATGGCCCTCGCGTAAATGTTAAGAATTAGTCGTAGAAAAAGTGAAAAGTTTTTTGTCGCTGCAAAAAGTGGTTATTATTTTCGTGTTCTAATATTTTTTTTTTTTTCTCGCAGCGACAAGAATACTATTTAACATCTATTGCTACGACAAAGATACTTATTACCTTTTGCAAGAACAAAAATATTCAATACTTTATTTATGAGGGACATCGACTTATATTAATTGTTACATTTCTATTTGTTTAAAATATTAATAACTCTAGATCTCCTCTTTTTATAATGTTGTATATGTATGCAGTTTTTCAAAAATGTTTAATTCTTGAATGTCTAAAATGTTTATTTTGCTATAAATTTATTAGTTAGATGGAACTAATGTTTAAATACATCAAAAATTTTCACGATTATATTCAAATCTCTAAAAAATACATTGTTTACCAAATTGTCATCAACTTTACAGAGATTCTAATTAGTATTAGATTTCGTGATATAATAATCCTTTTTTGTGATTATATAATTTACTTATTTATTTGAACTAACTTATTCGAAATATTCATATCTCTTATCGATTATAAAAAAAATGTCTAACAAAATTACTCCTTTCATTTTTTAAACATAAATGTAATATTTTCAATAACTTGTATAAATGAAATGGAAATGAAAAATGTTAAGATTGAGTTCATTTTATGAACTACACTTATGAGTTGCATTTGAATACCATGATTTTTTCATTGCATACAACACTTTTAAGTGTACTTTTTACTTACAAACAAATTTAGATTCATGTTAGCTGCTTACTGCTTAAAGTGGTTTTTGTTAAAGTTTATAATTTTTACTGTAATTTATGACATTTAAACGATTGGAAAATAAAATTATATATGTAATGAAAAAAGTGTGAGATAAAACAAATTAGTAAAAAGGAAAAAAAAATTTATTGCTTCTTATTCTATAGTCAGATATCTTTCTCAATGTATGTCGATGCATAAGCATGTGATATTGTATTCATTGTACAGACTTATGAATATTCCTTATATTCTACTAAAAAGAAAAACACAAATCTTTGTTTCTTTTGTGAATTTTTACTGAACTGTTGATCAGGGCTGCAAAGATGAAGTTTACAAATAAAGAGAGTAATTTTATAATGTCACGAGATGTGGCATTTTTGTTAAACAAAGTGTTGTAGTTTTTTAAACGTAACGTAGCGAAAACAATTGATCCATAATATTAATATTTCCTTTACTGTTTACATTCCATAGAACATTCCTTAGTTTGTATTGTTATTTACATCAAAAGCAAACGCAATTCATTTTGATTTCAAATGTGTTTCTTTTACTAAAAAAAGTATCAAATTATTTTTTAAATGTGGAGAAACACGCGATTCTAATGAAATTTCACATGAGAAAAATTTCTAGTTATATTTACAATACTGTTTTTTTCATTTATTAGAACATATACTCAAATCTCCATTCTTGGGAAGTCTCTTATCGATAGTCCTCTCGTATTTCGACAAATTGTTTCCATTATTGGTAAAGGGAGCAACAACTGTTTTTATTACGCTCGAAAATAATGCATGTACACGCATGAACCAAATTAATTGCTTTTTTTTTTAAATAATCGTAATTTTTCAGTGATACTGACAAATTAACAAAGAATAACTAAACTGTATCACTTGTTAATAATAATTTGATATCAATAAAAAAGTAGGTTTTTTAAAATTCTATAAATAATAAATAAATTGCCTCTACAGGACTAACTTTGTTCAAAAAACATGCAAATTTAACTTCGAGCATTTAAGTTAATGTCAAACAAATTCCGCACCCTTTTCCCACTCAGTGGATGCGATTTGTTTTGATACGAGAAGATAAGAGGTTCGAGTGCATATTTTGTCTCTTCGTGTATTAGAATTAACAAGATGTGATACAAAATTCCTACTTCTGTAATTAGTGCAATTTTATTATTATTCTATTACATTTTTTCGTGAAATAATTCATGTTTTTTTTACAAGAGTTTGCTCAAAATATCTCTTTTTTCTTCTTCAACAACGCCGATTGAATTTGTGTAATTAAGATCTTTTCGGCATTGGTTTTACGATATTATGAAACTAAAGTACAAAATTTATTTGTGAAATCTATCGATGTTCTTTTTACTTCGAATTTGAATGTTTGAAATATGTGGCTTATGCGAATTCGATGTCTCTTGCATCTTAAAACTCAAGGTTGAGTGTTCAAGCATAAACAAGAGAATTTAAATTATAATAATATCATCTTTTTGAAGTGTAAGATTTGTAATAAGATATTTTTTAAATTAGAATTTAATGATCGAGCCTTTAAAGATTTTTGTAATAATATCCATAATCTAGTCAGAAATGTTGACAAATCCATTGACATTCCTTTCTCATTTCATTCACAATACAAAGGTGTGTATACAATACACGGAAAATATATTACTTCTCTGAGTAGTTTTATTCATATGGCAGAGTCGTGTGTGGTTAAATCTTTGTGTGCAAGTGGTGTGTAACAAACTATTGAGTTACGCGTTTAAAAATACTAACTAATGTGAAAACACCACCGCCCGATTTCTTTAATAAAAATTACAGTTAAAATTTACCCATATACGACTGAATCGCGTGGATAAAACTACTTAGTGGTTTTGAAAGTTCTCCGTGTAGCATAAACACGTCTTTTACAATCAATTTGTAACGTGGATTACTGTGATACGTTTTTGTAATTCAATCTTGGATTGAGAAATGCGCACATATGCACTAAAATTTTATTATACCCCATTACTTCGTTGAATTAATATAAGTGACGTTTGTATCATCATTTTGATTTTTGTTTTAAATTTAAAGGTCAGTTTGACCAACGTATCCAAATTTCTTATGGAAAATGATGTTATAATTGTTATTTTGAAATTTTAATTTTTGCAGTCAGTTTTAAAAATGCACAACTGTTTGCGGATAATGAAAAATAAAGTTAGATTATAGAGTGGCATTTATGATTACAAATTATATATAGCTGACTGTTCCTATATGTACTGTTGCTGCATATCTTATGTAAATATAAATAAATTATTAAGATACAAGATGTACACTGATATGGAATGTATATAAAAAGTATATATTAAACTTATAATTCAATCAATTATGTATTTACTTTTAAAAAATCACACTTTAACGCGATACCAAAATAATCAATCAAGGTTGGTATGTAGAAAACATTCTTTAATACCGTTAATGTCCATAATAAAGAACGTTTAGATGATGCGAAAGCAAAATTTGACTGCGACATACATTTGGCGGATTTTATAACATTTATGTCTGTTTGGAAAAATTTCCTTACTTGAGGAAACATAAATAAATGAAAAAAACTCTCCTGTAGGGAAATGCAAAAGTCAAATGAAAAGCGCCAAAAATGATAATATTTTGTAGTATACCGTATTTTTATTTTTCTTATGTTCGAAAATCGCTCCTTGTGGGTAGCAATGTGCGTCGATTACTAGCGAACTCATGAGCGTACGCTATAAGTAATAGTCGATTGAGAGAGACAGTCTGAATAAAGTTGCTAATAGTACACAGCTCGTCGTTTTTATTTATTTTTCCGCGGCCCAGAAATACTCATGAAACTGAAGAATAATATATTTCCTCCGCAAAGAAAAGTGATAGGATGAATATCGAATTTATTTATATTTAATTCAGTTTCATCTAAATGATTTTTTTTCATTTCCTTATAGAAATAACAGAACAATAGATAGGAAAAAGAAATTTTATTTTGAATCTTTTTACATTGTTCTCAGGTGGATTTTTTTTTTGGTTACAGTTTTCCATTAGATGAAACTTTCTACAATCTGTAAAAAGCTGATACTGTAGAATCTGTATAACCAGTATGTTTTAATATGATTTACTCGTAGCATAATGTCAACAATTAATTGATTATTTTCAAAACAATTATGATCAATTTGACTTGATTACAAAAGGAGGCAGTGATGCACCTATAATGATATAATGAAATATAATGATACTAACACATATATAAACCTCTTTGTGTGAAAGTTTTAACAATATAAATGCTATCGCATCTTTTGATAAGATAATCCGTTCTAACGTACGCATACAAATAATAGCATTTTTTGTTTTTGTTTAAAACTGTATTTTTTATTAAAGAATTATTTACAAACTTTACACGTGTTCTACATTTAAATAATCAAAATGTATAAAACAACTATTATTACTACATATTTCAACTTAATTTATTTACTTTTACTGCAATAAAACTTGATATATATTAAAATAAAATACACTCAATTCTGGATACAGTAAGCACTCCGGAGACTAAAACACTATAGCTTAAGTTCCCCCATCAGTAATAACTTCTCCCACTTCTTCGCTCGCACATAATCATATTATTGGGACAATTAAAATATAATTGTTTTTTCGATATATTATATTATATATTTTTCGATATATTATTATATATATTGTTCAAGAAAATTTATTTTTAATTTAATTTATATCAATTCATTTTGCTGAAGGAGTGGCAACATTTTATTCACTTTATTATAAAAATAGATTTAAATTTAATTTAAATGAAAAATAAAATAAATTTAAATTAAATATAAAAGTAATAAAGAAACAGAATGCCGTTCAAAAATATTTATATTTCAGTGACTGAGCCTCTATATCACAGAACCTGACTAACAAAGTTGCTGTCAAGTTCACGCTGTTAATTATGAGCGGTCAGAGTGAAGACATGTTATAACCAGACTGTGATTACAGCCAGAGTCGCTGTATCCAAAGTCGCGTGTATTACATTACACGACCTGACTTAGCCGTTCACACTTCACAACTTAGCTATTACTCTTCTCAAATTATGAAAAACGTGAACTTAATTACTGACCAATAATCAAAGATAAAACAGCGTATATATATCTGAAGGTTTTTTTCGTCAAAGAGCAGCAAAGAGGCTAAGTCGTGAATATTTCTGCTCACATGCAGGGGCTAAGTTGTGATCGTGTTGCATATTTAAAAAGGCATTATAAATTCCAAATGCAATGCTAAATAATTTAAAAAAATATAATTATAACCAAATAAATCGGGTGAATGTGTCCATTCATTTCGAAAATCTATAAATGGAAAAAATAAAATATAACAATCATATACATTTCTATCAACTTGTGTGCACCATTATTTAAACGAAGTGTACCAACAGACAAGTAAACTTGTTTAAAATCATTAAAAGGTACAAACATGGAAAAATACCCGCCCCTTTGCTTGTTTTTCCTGATTGAATTCATTCATAAATAATAGTTATTGCGGATATAACATAGGGTACGATTTTTTTTCATACATTACAAATATATCAACAATTTTTGAGCACACGAAGTGATTAAAATTTTGTTCCATTTGAAACACATGTTCAATTAAACATGAAAGTTGGTTTGTTTCTATTTTACGTTTCATAATTATAAAAGTATTGAATGAAAAACGGAAAAGAAAAAGGATTACATGATAGACGATGCGAATGTATTTTTCAATTTCATATTTATATATGTATAATTACTGTACCTTTTTATCTAAGAAAGTATCATATGATACATACTTATCACGCTGGTAAAAATTCAACATTCGAGTATCTTACAAATCTTTCTACAAAAATTTTCGGGAAATAAATAATATAATTACATACGACTTAATGTCAATCCTCATCTGTGGATTTTTGGTAAACAGGACCAAATTTGTTCATGTACTTGCGAACAAAATCCTTTGCCTTATGTTTTACATTCTCATTGCATTGTAATTCATCTACACTTTTGCAATGTTTTAGTTCTTTTGCCAAAACAAAATGGGTTAACTGAAACAAAAACATATTAATAAGATCAAAAGTATTCATTTATTATACTATATAGTATATTTTGCACCAAGGGAAACGGGATTTCTAATCATCTCCCATGGTGCAAACGATATTTTTCGTCATGAATGAACATAAAATGCCATTTTTCGAAAACTCCCTAGGGAGAAAAATGGCGTTTTATGTTCATGTATGACGAAAAATACTTTGCATGATAAGCTATAAAAGCATGTTAGGATAAGTACTCTCAGAAAAAATATGTACATACTATATTTACATTTTATGATTAAAATCTTCAATGTGATCCTAATTATATAATTTCAAGAAAAAAAAACATGTTACTAATACATTTCTTTTTACATAACTTTAATTGTTTTCAATTCATTGTCCGTATAACCTAAGGCTGAACGTAATGCGAAAGATATATAGGGTGTTTACTTTCTCTAAAGATACTTAATATTTTTATTAACGATTTACAAAAAAAAATGTTAAAAAAAAAATTTCATATTTACGAAAAATTAAAAATTTGTCAATATGAAATTCTCAACTTAGGTGGAAAATCCTTTTTATCTATTTTTTAAAAATTGAACTAAACATACAACTTTAGGGCCAATGTTTTAATTATCGGGAGTGTCTTTACATTCAATGAATAATGGTGTGATGAATGATTAATTTGAAGACAATTCTCAGATACCACACGTTATAAGGCAATGCCGTCGAAAGCAACAGCAAACTTATTTATGTGAATATGTGCATGCATGTATGCGTGACTGGGATGGGATACTTTTATTGCCATCAAACGGCAATGTTCAAAATTTATAATAATATTACAAAAAATATTTATCACAAAAACTATTGGAATATTATAATGATAATTTACCTTTCTTGCCAAGTGCTTAAAATCCTCCGTATTTGTAATCCTGCCCTGTCTACAGTCGTTTTTCCTGTACGGATTCAGATAATGAACCATTACATTTGCCATATTTATTCGAAAAGCATCCTTAATCTTTCTTTCGTTGCTAAGAGAAAGTTCTGATTTTGCTGTTTGAAGTTTACTTGATGCATGCCTTGTATGGGACTTTGACTTATTACTACGTCGATGTTTCCTAGTTTTTTCTAATTGTTCTCTAGTCTTTTCGAAATGTTCTTTTAATTTTGCCCTTTCCTTTTGCCGCTTAAGCTTCTCTTTATATTCCTTGTACTTTCTATGATCTACACGATTTTCTTCTCGACGGGGCTAAAATCAATGGCAAAAATTATTTTACAAATTTATTTAAATCGCTTTGTAAAGAAATTTATTAAATACTTACACTTATTATTCTTTCTTGGACCAAGCCATCCCTTCTCTTTTTTATTTCAGGGATAGTAACTTCTTCTAATGATTCAATCTTTCTTTGCTTAGCATTAGTAACACCGTCCGACAATGTACTTTCAAGTTCCATTTCGTCTAACCCTTGTTCTCCTTTTTCCTCATCAACTTCCTCTTCTAATTCCTCGTCCTCATCTGTCGAACTGGATTCCTCACTAGATTCTTCACTCGTAGAGGAGTCGGGTTGTACACCGATGTGGTCTGGAGGAGGGGGTAACCACTGTGGAATTCTGTCTCTAATGTGGTAATAATATGTTCTTCCCCTCGCATCTTTTGCCCACTTCCACTTGGGAGGCAGATCCAAAATTGGCGGAATCTCAACAGATGGTGTTTCATTAATAACTTCCGGTTCTTTAAATTGAGGTTCAACAGTAGGTAGTGGTGCTTCAAATAGATTTTGAGGTGTTCCATTGTGCATCTGAACCATATTGTTTGCTAAATGAGGATTGTCTGAATAGGGATATGGGGCTGACGGCGCCGTGTATGTAGCATTTATGGTATACAGGTTTGTAGGTGGAGGGATTACAGATAAGTCTGTATTAAGGGAGGGATGATGAGTTTGCGATAATGGAGGATGATTGGATTGGGGTAAAGGAGGATGTGTTGATTGGGGTAAGGGTGGATGACTGGGTTGAGGTAAGGAGGGATGAGCAGGTGGGGGTAAGGTGGTATGAGAATTTGGAAGTAGAACAGGGTGCGGATTAGGAGGTATGTTAAGATGTGGATTAGGAGGTAAGGTAGGATGTGGATTTGGTGGCAAAGGGGGATGTACTGCAATCACTTGTGGAGTTCCTGCCAAATATGTGCACGATTGCGGTATTTCAGGATTATCTGAAAGAAAATTAAATTATCTATTCTTAAAAAGTAAAGTTCAATGTAAATGTAAATTTTAAGTTTTTGAATTTATAAAAAGTCTATTTCCAAAAGTTACGTCGTATTTGAAAACCATAAATGACTTTATGTACTGAATAATATTCTCCCAATACCATAAAATTGACGTACGTTGGCCAATTTTTAAATCTTGTCGTTTAAACAATTATAAATAAAAAGACACTGATTCCGTGATTATAGCACTGATAATTCACCTTAAGGTGATGTATCAAGTCTGCTGTCATGGAATTAGTGTCTTTTGTGCTTCATGTAAACATTTTTTTAGTAATTAATATTAAAATAATGTTACGACAACTAAATGAATAAGCGTCAAACAATAAAATGGTAAAGTATGGTTCCAGCTTATTTGTTTGTTTAGATTGCATTGTAAATTAAAGGTTGAAAAACAATTTTAATACAAATATTCACCTTGAATAGGATAAGGCTGCCACTGTCCCAGACTTTGATTAAAATACAAAGGAAAACCTGTATTTGGATCTACGACAGCAGTAGTGTGTGGATCTATACCCAAAGCCATGCACCTAGCTTCATGTTCTTGCCACAGCTCTTGTTGTTGTCGCCTCTGTTTTTCCTCTTCTTCTTTTGCCACTTTTAAGGCAAATAATTGACGACGTTCATATTTTGTCATCCGTCTGACAGGAACCAAATTTGTTCTCTCTTCACTTTTCTTGTCTTTCGATGACCTATTATGATCGAAGTCAGGCGAATCGCGGCCTCTCCTTCGATCCAATCGTTGTTTATCCGAATCGCTTCTGTGGTGTCTATCGGATCTGTGCCTATAAATTATATGCAAATATATAATTTATAATCCGTGGTATTTATACCATGAGAAATCACAATTAACATTAACAGTTGCACAATTAGGCTATTTAGCAAAATTAAAAAACATAAATAAGAATACATTTGCATATAACAATAATCTTTAGTTAGCGAAACGTGTCAGTTTTTCGACAATTATCGTTCGAAAACTGACAACAGTTGTCAACATACTGATATTTTTTACTATCTTAAGATAATAATTTTTAAATCCTTGTAAGTACAATTCATAATTCATTGTAAGAAATTTCTCATTAATTAAAACATTAATAGATTGAAATAATTATTTTCCAATACCTTTCATAGACAAATGTTTTCCTTCTTTCTTCTTTCTCCAGTTCTTCTCTATACCCTCGATCTAAATAATGAAAAGGGCAGAATAAATGTATAATAATAAACACGTAATATATAACAATAATAAACATAATAATAAAATGTCAATTTTATTTTGTTTAAAATTTCCAATAATAAAATAAAATCTTGATCATATTGAAATTATTTGAAACATTAAATTATAAAGCAGTAGAATTGAGAAAAACTAATGAATTTTATATTACCATTTCAAATTCATACATAAATTTATTTCATTTTAATCATTATATAACTTCTGAATAATAATCATAATAATAAAAACAAAAATAAAATGATATGTACCTGCTTCCCTTTCGTGTTCCTTCATCTGTTCTAGTCTTTCCTTTTTTGGTATCCTGAAGACTTCCTTGAGATTTGCCCAATCAACCAACATACTCTTTGCCAATTCTGCTATCAGTGCCTGATTTTTCGATTCTGGATGAGCTTCATTCTCTGTTCCTTTTTCAATCTGTTTATCAATATCCATCAAATTGTCAGAATTGATTTTCTCGTTGTTATTTCCAGTGCTTTCCAATTCTTCGTTGCTTTTCTGCTTTGACTGGTCATCTTCAGGGGAATCATTCGGTGATGTGTATATTCTTTTGGCCCACTTTTCAACCACTTTATACACCTTGCTATCCATTAGCATTGTCTTATTTGGAATGGGCAGTGTTTTTAGTGTTTTAAGGATTTCCAGCCGAAATAGTTCGCTCTTAACTGAACTGTTTTCGGTGAGATCCATCATATAACCCCAGATAAGACGAAGACCGTGGTAATCTAAAAACAACCGGCGACATGGTTGCTCACCGCTTTGAATGACTCGCAACAATTTGATACGATGTTCTATTTCGCGACTGCGAACCATTAGTCTGCTAAGTGTCAGCGTATGTGTCCGATTCTTTAATCCCCCAGCGCATAATTTGCCAATCTCTTCCTCCAGCTGTAATGAAATCATCTATGTTTTGGACTTGTAAATGAGGTTCAAAACTACTTTCTGTTAGGGCTTTGGGATTTGACTACAGTTCACACAGATCACAATTACAATAGGGAAGATGGGAATTTTAATAAAATTTAAACAGATATATTTATTTATAACAATTTCATGAATTAAAGTAAATTGTTTAATTTTCTCTTAGTTTTCTTTTTTACAGTCTCATAAAAGCTACTCACTACAATTTCTATTGCACTATCTTTAGTATATATATATTCTTTAGTAGTATTCTTTAGTATATATATATATTTAGTAGTATAATTTTCATTTAATAATCACATAATAATTCCCATAATTAATCACGAGTCATTTTGATAGTTCAACAAAAGCAGAACAAGACAGAAATATAATTGAAAAAAACTTACATCTTCGTCTTCCATGTAGTCTGTCGGTTTGTTTTCTTCCTTCTTTTTCTTTTTCATAGTTTTATCACGCTTTACCTTTTTCTCTACTTTTGGTAACTTTTCTTTTAGTTCCTTAGGTTTATCGATCTCCCCTGATTCATCTATTTCTATTTCTTCTAATTCTGATTTTTGCTCTTCCTCCTCCCCCTCTTCCTCCTCCTCCTCCTCTTCTTCCTCTTCTTCTTCTTCATCATCCGATTTCAACATTTCCTTCTGTTTTGGATTGTCCCCAATCCAACCGCGACAATTTGTCGCTTCGCATAAACATTTCTGAGCTTCTTCTCTGAAATTAAATAACAAATTCCAATCATAAAAAGCTTTTATTTATACATTGTAATTCAATAAATTTAAATCAATAACTATATTTGTTTACCCATATCTCTGGAAATGGTAATCAAAAGTGATTTCTTCCCCAGCTGAGATGAACTTTTTGCAAAAAAACCCTATTCGTAGCTCTCCATTTACTGTCCACTATAGAAAATTAAAATGATTATTGTATATAGATTTTTTATTTACTTCTAACTTAATATTAAATATTATTTTTCATCAAAATTATTGTATATATATATATGAAAAGACAATATATATATATTATAGTAAGGCATTTATTAATACAACACCTCTTAATGTCAGTTATATATTACCTTTTGTGTTTCTGCATTAGGATCACAACTATGATTGATAAATCTTGAGACATTTCCTTTCATAGTAGCATCTATAATTTGATCCGATTTAAGTGCCATAAAGTAGTAATGTCTATTTTTGTCTTTCGAATAATCCTTGGCACGTCGACGAAAATCTTTTGGATCAACAACTTCTCCAACGTACTCCATTATAAAGTCTCCACTAAAGTTGAATACGTATTACTCGTTATTTGATAAAAACAAAAATAAAACTAAAAGATAATATTTTGATTTTTTACGTACACATCAAGATCACAGGTGGCACGAAGTCCAAAACCCTTCTTTTCAGTTCGAAAAACTTCACAAGGAGCATATTCGAAGATTTGAAATCTTTTGTTGGTACATCTCACTCCAACATTACATCGTGGTCCACTAATTATTAGAGAATTAAATTTATGTAATATTAAAATAAAAAAATTAAATTGCATAGAAAATAATGTATAGAGAAATTACCATTCGATTAATAGAAGTCTATTTAGACAATCTTCACCGCAACCTAACTCTCCACGGTCAATTTCATCTTCTGTCAGAAAGCAGTCACAAAACATCTTTTTGTGTTCCTTATTGGTGTACCTGAATTATACAAAGTATGTGAACAATTATAAATAATATACATTATTATGTTGAGGTACAAATATTACAAGTTATGAATGTATGTGAATAATACATCGTAAAATACAGAGAAACTAAACAGAGTCTATTATCCTATGCTGGCAAAAAATGGGAGAACGACAATAATAAACAAGAAAGATGATCTCTGTTTGAATACATATCTTTTTCTATCCAAATATTATTCCATATAAAAACTTCAAAAAAGAATATATAAAGATAGAATAAGTAAATCCCCTTGCAATTTGACTAATCACTAAATTATACACAACATCTTCCAATAAGGATTGATAACTCATTAATTTATAAAACGATTCCATTAAGATAAGGGTCCTAAATCCAAGGATCGAAAAGTCACATAATGAAAAATAATACCAATTAGTATTTAATACTATAATATTATTTAACCTCTCGCGTTTGTTGTATTTCATTGAAATACGAAAGGAAATTAGTTTAATTTGTTTAAGTATAAGTTGGTCCTAAATTCATTAAAAAGCTAATTAAATTTCTAAAATGAATTCATTTTTCTGTAAAAGATGCATGTTTATGTAATTATATTAAACACTTATCAAATTGTATCATAATTTTACAATTAAATATAATGTATAAGTATCATATATACTTATTATAAACATGAACATAATTATATTATAAAATAATCCAACAGCACTACTTTTACAGTTACTGATGGTAATACATATCAAATACTGATGATATTTGATTACTCATCAAAAAACGTATAGTTTAGCAAAAACAGCTGAGACCCCACGTCAGTGACAGCTATTAAGGCCTCCTTTTTGGTTAGCTTAAATGTACTATTGAGGTCTTTAACATTTTTTTCTCTCCGTGTATATTTTTTATAATAAGTGCACCAAAAGCATTGACCTTCTTTTAACATTACAAGTTTAATTTTTTTTCAAGTTGTATTAAATGATTACTATTAAATATTTGAAAAATGTCTAATATAAAAAAATGTATAACATTTAACTTTTTATTATAATCGAATAAGTGACATTTATATGAAAAGTTAAACTCGATATAAATTAAATAAATAAAAATCATTCTAGTTGCAAATTAAAGTTAATGTAAGACTATATTAATAATTAATAAGCAATATTTTACTTACAAAATAATTATTATAATTTAATTAGAGCATATAAAACTGGAATATTAACTAACCTTTCGGTTAAATATAAATTCTCTTTCAAATGTTCAAACTGGCTCAATCTTTCCTCCATTTCTCTATCAATTTCTTGAACCATAGGCAGTGAAATCTTTGATCCAATAGTATTTTGAACTGAGGTCGTGGAATAAATAGTGGGCGCACTAATAGTAGATACAGGAACATTTGTATAAATTCCGTTTGTTTCGCCAGTAGCCCCAACAACTGGACATTCATTTTCCATATTTGGTTTACAGACAATTTTGTCCTGTATTTCCAATGGCGTCGTACTGGCACCACTTGCCACGCTCTCGAATACTCTTATCTCTGAAATCGGGGCAGTAGACGAATTATAAGCAAAAAGATTAGTGCGTGGGTTTGAGATGGTATTGCCCATCTCAAGTTCGCTAGACCGGCGCCACCTGGATTTGACTTTGACAGGTTTCGCAGAGTCAGAATCGTATCCACTAGTGGTGCTGGAGGGAATAGGTGGAGTACAACGGTCTATTGTCGATGTTGCCTTCGGGGTACCACTCTCCCGATCCACAGAGACATCTGTACTTTCAGAATTGTTTTCTCGTAATTCCATTGATGATACTGACGTAACGCTTGGAATTTTTTCTGACTGAGGTGTTGCTACTTTAGGCGATTCAGATTGTGGTTTGTTCACGAGGCCTCGTCCATGAGATCTATAATTTATAAAATAAAATAATTTTTTCCAGTTAAATTCTTTTAGTTCAGTAACGTATCGTTCAATTAAAATGCACCTTTTATCAAAACAAATGTAATTCCAAAATGAACTGCCTGAATTATGTAAGTGATTCAAAGTGACATACATAATTAGAAGACATACTTAAATAACTATTAATTTTGACATCGGTTCTCAAACCACAATAAGCAGCAATAAATATATACAAAATATAGACAAAAAACATTATAAAGTAACGAAAAATATAAAAATCAAGCAAACCACGAACAATAAAGTAAAAAGCCAGACAAACTCCAAACAGAAAATAAAAAAATTGTCATTTAAGCATTTTTATAAACCACCAGAAAATAGGTGTCACACGCGAATGACAAACGTTGTGCATATATGACAAATTTTTGGTAAAATCATTTTAAAACTATGCATGGAAAACAGTTATGTAGAACCATTGTGCTATCAGTGGGTGAAATGCTTTACTATGATCTTAGTAGAGCATTTTGGGTAAACCATTTACCCAATATTTATGGAACCTAATTTTTGAGACAACGGCTCACTGGGTAAACTGTTTACCCAAAATTAGTCGACAGTTGCACAAAACTTTTGTGCAGCGAGTTTACAATGATTTTGTGCAGCGGATTTCCCTGTATGGTAAACGGTTCCACCAAACTGTTTTCCGTATGTAATAGGTAAATTAAAAGACAGATTTTTTTTTCTAAAAACAATACTAAATATATTATATACCTACAAATTATTATTCTAGACTATTTAATTGTAAATTATTATGTTTTATCAGGTTTTATTACCTCTTGTTCATTAATCCTATTGATCGAATTCGACTACTCCTGCGAACATTTGTCCCAATCTCCAAACCTGTAACTTCGTTCGTCATTGAACTTTTACTATCAGAGTTACTATCTGACACCTTTGCACTGCTTAATGAAGCCAAAGTGTCATTACTGTTTTCGCTGCTGCTTGAAATTTTCACATCATCAAATTCTGTTTTAACATCCACTTCACTGTCCCTTGAACCCTCTTCTAAATTCTGTAATTTTTCCGTTTTAATGTTTATCGTTTCCTGGCAAGATTTTACCAATTCCTCCTGAAAGTCTTCCTTTTTCACACTCTTGTTTTCGTTATCACACAAGTCCAATACCTCCATTTTTTTTATTGGCAATAAAATGCTATTATCAGGCTCATCCAGTATCAATTTCTCTTCCATTTGTATTACAATTTTTTTTTCAGAAGTTTCCATAAATACACTGTCCTCTTCTTTTTTTGAAGTATTTCCTCCAAAAGTTATATTTCTAAATTCGACTTTCGGCTTTTTCTTACTTGCATTAACTTTTTCCAAACTTTTCAATTCATCTTCTTCAAATAGTGAAATCTCTCGAAGACGCGCAGATGCTTTTTTTGTTTTTACATCAATCATCTGCTCCTTTGCTTTAAGCTTGATGTTCCTCTTTAATTCATCATGTTTGTACTCATCGTCATGAGTTTTTATATCTAGTTTTCCTTTGTCATCTACAAGCTTATCTTTGCTAAGATTGATTTCTTCTAAAAGTTTGCATTCCAAGTTAATTGATTCTTCGACTTTCTCACTGCTCTCTTTCGTCATATTTTCCACTTGATCAATTTCCATTTCACCAACATCGCAGATTATTGTTTCTTCAGTTATAATTTCCTCTGCAGATGACATGACTTCAGTTTTGCTTTCCTCCAACTTCATTTCTGATACTGACTCAGATTCCTCTTGACTGTCGCAGGAATTGCTTTCAACTTTTTCCAGAAATTCTTCGGGTAAAGTTGTGATTGGCAGTATTAATGCTTCATCATTTTTTTTTCGTCTTCCTCGAACACCTTTTTTACCAACATTCTTCTTATTTTCTTGAGTTTCTTTCTTAGACTCAATATTCTGAGGGATCACTTCTGTTAGCTCACCATTTATTAATAGGCCTTCTAATTGCTTTTTAGCCATTTGGCGACTTGATTTGCGAACTGCAGACACTGGCACTCTTGATGGAGACTTTTCAGTCGATTTGACTTCATTTTTTCTACGACGAGTCATGGTATCATATATGAAAACAGATCTGGAATTTCATTATACAGAGAAATAAATAATAAAGCTAAACATAACATTTTTCTTTTTTATTCTTGCATATTATATTAAACTGAATATTAATACAATAGAGGAAAGAATTTATTATAATTCTAAAGAGCAAACATTCTTATGTTATTTGTTATAATAATTTATGATAAAGTTGATAAAAAACCTATTTCATCTTAAACTGTGTACCATATATAAGTAAGTACACTATACAACTAAAACTTGGCTTGTTTGCAACTTAACCATTACTCACATCATAGCTTGTATAGAGAGCTTTTGGACAAAAGAAGTGTAGCATCTAAGTTTTTGATATTTCTATTAACACCAAGGGATTAATGAATGTGTAGTAATTATAATTAATGTAGTAATTATAATTATATGTAAGATAATTATATTTTAATTAATTATATGCACTGTTAATTTAAACAAATTAAAATATGTGCATTTTTATAGAGTTAATTACAGTCGACTTCCACACATTTGCCATTCACTTATTTTCTCTTCCACACATTTTCTGCTTTTTCTTTCACACATTTGCTGTTTACGGACTGGAACTGCCAATCAGTTTCTGCCAACCTTTTATTTCAACCAATCAGTTTCTTCACCGGAACAGAAAATGTGTGAATGTTTCCGGTCCCGAAAACAGCAAATGTGTGGAAGTCGACTGTATAAAAATTAGTATCTGGTATATTTTCAAAGAGAGTATATTTAAAATATCTTAATCATTGAATAAGTGTATGCAGAATGCATTAATTATCAGTATATCTTGATAGTATTAATTAAATAATATTGATTAAATCTATTAAATACTTATATACAGAGACTACTGTATTTCTTTTGTAATAATTTGATAGAAAAAAATAGATAATTGTTGTGTTTATATAAAATGTTATATTTGTTATTAATGTAATGACTCTAGATTATAATTTGCTAAAATAATTGTATAAGAAAATTGTTGTGATTTTTATAATGAATTTCAGTTATTATAATAGTATAATTTTATATCCAAGTATAATAACTTAAATTATAAGTAAGTTATTTTAAAAAGTATAATTTTAACTTTGTTTAGGTAAAAACAACAATAATAATAAAATTAAGATAATTTGAAAAATTAAAGAAATTAATATTCCCTAATAAACCAATACATATAGTAAACATATGTACATACAGCACATACATATGTAACTGTACTAGGCTAATTCTAACAAAGTTTCACTATGGTAACCTACAAATTTCATTATGTCACATCTCATCACATATATCAATATCAATATAATTAAAAGAATTTCATACAATAATATTAATAAGCATAAATTCTAAAGGAAGATAAAAAAATGTAAAGTCTTCACAATGAATACTATAAAAACTAAATATATATATATATATATATATAAACACAAAACTCATATTTTTAATTAGTAATTAAATCAACTGTAATAATTCTGCCATCAATTCAAGGAAAATAAATAATAATAAAGCAAAAGAGAAGAAAGAGTAAAAAAACACATAAATAGAAACAAAACACAGTTCGCTACAATCATACAAAATAAAACAATATAAAGGAATTCAAACTTTGAAATTTTGAAATTCTATTCTCCTACGCCTGGAGTAGTATTTTATAAAACTTTATAGATATATAAAGGTTATATAACACTTGACACATAATTTACAAGTTTGAGATGCTACCAGTTTTAAAGCATTTTTACATTTGATCAAACTATAGTTCAAATTATAGTATCACCAATCAATACATATTTAATATTCCCAGTCAACCAAATATCAAACCAATTGCCACTATATTTCTAAATAGCTTTCGTTACTGTTATCTAAAATATGCTTTTCAGACCAGAAATATAAGATCTGCATAAATAAATAATAAAATAAAACTCGGCATTAATTCTATCTTAAAACTAATCAAATAAAAAATCTTCAACTAAACATTTAATTTTATTAATTGTTAAGATCATGTTTTTATAAAAATTGAAATTTTGCAATAGCCTTTTACATAATGTTGAATTTAAGTAGCGTGTCATATGAAAAAATAGTGGTGAAAACTAGAAAGATATTTCGAGCAAGTTTAACAAGATGATATTAAATAATGAAAATGACTTAGTGAAGGCTTTCGGCATTACTTGATGAACCAAGTGCACATTGGTAATAAGCCCTTGATTAAAAAACAAACTTAGTATAGAAATTAGTACAAGCTGATTCTATACTCACTATCTTTAACTAAAAAAGAATAATTTTAATTAACCGCGACTCCTACGAATCGCTGTCAAAATTCATAGTAATAATGGAGTGTCCGGACGCGGGCCATGGCAGCATTATTCGACTCATCACTTCATTCGACCGTGGCTTCAATCGATTCGACTGTTTATCATTAGCGAGTCTCTCGTCCTCGTCTGTCAGCTTCACTTCTCCTTTCTCAGAAAAAGTCTCGTCGGCGATTTTAGCGCGCTGCAGCTCTTCAGTTGCGATAGAACGTGCAGATCCCATCAGAGTCCATCAAAACGCATGCATCGAGGATCCCGACGACTGGCGGCGAAAACGGTATCTCATCGAACAAGAAAGAAAGAGACGGTCACGACGAGGGGAAGAGAGGGAGGGAGAGAGAGAGAGACGAGGAGAGAAAATAGAGCGCGTATATTCCTTTACGCGCCAGTGGCGTATTCGGAAAATGACATTATAATATTTTGTGAGAATTTGTCTCTTTTCTTTTTCATTTAATGATAACTTGAAAGAGAGAAATGAAACATCAATAATATTTTCTGAAAATATTTTCCGAATACGCCACAGGAGTGGAATTCAGACCCGATTCGTATCCAATCCGTATCCGATCCGATTCCGATCCGTGTCCGGTCCGTTCATTTTTGTGATGTCCGTTATGTATCATTTCTCGGTCCGTGTAACCCTCTATTGGTAGGCATATTTAAAATATAAAAAAAGAATTTTTTAATTAGTATTTTCGTGTGAAACTAAAGTGCTATTTTAATTATAATTAGAAAAAAACGACAAAAAATTAGTAACATTACAGTGAGTAATATGGTATTATGAAATTATTAATAAATAAAGTTAATAAAATTAATAGCTACATAGGATGCTTGCGGGAGCGCATGATTCGAACAATATTGTTTGAAAGCAGATAAATCGTTGGATAAATAAAATCCTTCTTCATTATTATGAAACTAGATGAGTTTTAGAACATATGATTCCGGAATCAATTCTGGAATCATGCGCTCCCGTAAGCATCCATATTCAGTTCTAATTTTGGGATACCTAAATATTAATTTGAAACAACGCAAAGTATGTCAAAGGTTATATATATTTAAAATTATTTACTAACTATTAATTAATTAATAATTATATATTAATTAGTTATAAATGCTGCTTATATTTATTATATATTAATTAGTTATAAAAGCTAGTTATAAGATAAATATAATTGAAATTTATTAATAAATTGATAATAATTATAATAATATTATTACTTATTATAATGTTGGTTTCTGTCGTTTTTTCTAATCATCATTAAAATAGCACTTTAGTTTAAAAAATAGAAAAATAATACTTAATAAATAAATTTTTTTTTATATTTTAAACATACCTTCCAATAGAGCTTTTCATAGACGGAGAGATAACACATAACAGACATCACAAAAATGAACGGATACGGATCGGATCTGAATTCCACCCCAGAAGTGGCATTACGCTTTCGCTTAAGGTAATGCAGTAAGTTTGCTGCCACGGTGTTAGTGTTTTTGTAATTATTATTCTGTAAATGCTGATTTGATGCTTGCAATTGATTCAGCATATTTTTTAGACATGGGAAAATTGTATTCAATTAAAAAGTCTGAATTTTTAAATCAATTTTAAGTGAATTTATGGACCGCGTTTTTTTAACACCTAAAAAACGCGGTCCCTAAATTTGATTGAAACTAATGATAAAAATTCAGTTACATCATTTTTAAATAATCTCCCAGATCGAGAAAATGTGCTGAATCAACAACATCAATTAATTCTCATTCATTTTAATAAAAACGAATAACACCCTAATCTAGTAATTAACGCTTACGGCATCATCTTAAATCTCGTTCCATTCAAATCTCATTTCAATTTCGCTTCCATCTATGGCGTATTCGGAAATGATTGTCAGAAAATATTAGTGATGCTTCATTTTTCTCTTTCAAGTTATCATTAAATGAGGATGAAAGGAGACAAATCCTCGCAAGATATTATAATGTCACTTTCCGAATACGCCACTATATATTCCGAATACGCTTGTACTAAATATCACTTATTACAGATATATACATTCTCCCAGTGCTTCCACAGTGCGCTCTTCTCATCCAAAATTATACTATAATATTGTGATAAATTGAAAATACACTAATTCCGTGGATATAGCACGTTGACATGCTGTTAAGGTGAAACATCAGTTGTTTATTACTAGATTAGTGCATTTTAAATTATTTTCACAGAATAATTTAATTATTAATATTTCTCAATGTTAAGCAATTTGTTCATAATGGGAGATATTGATTGAGTGGGAAATATTCACTTTTATGATGTGTAACTACTTAACTTTTGGAAGTCGTTTTTCAAGTGGAAAAAAAACGATTTCCAAAAGTTGAGCTATATTACATGATAAAAATGCTGTTTTCAAGGTGATGTAGTTTTTTCCGAGTTAAAAGAATCGTTTATCATTTCAAAATTTTTAATATTAATTCATTTAATAAAAATAAATTAAAACACCCTAACTCCGTGACTATAGCACTGCGATTTCACCTTAACGCGATGCCGTAAGCGTTTATTACTAGATTAGGGCGTTCTTTATTTTTATTAAAATATATAAGAATTAATTAATATGCTTAGTTTTAGCACATTTTCTCAATTCGGGAGATTATTTAACGTTGAAGTAACTGAAAGTTTGTCATCAATTCTAAGCGAATTTTTTGAACGCGTTTTCGAGATGATAAAAAACGCGTTCAAGTAATTCGCTTAAAACTGAGTTAAAAATTCTGGTTTTGTAATTGAATTAAATTTTCCCATGCCTAAAGAATGTGCTAAAACTTTTGTTAAGCATTAAATCAAAATTTTTAAAATATTTACAAAAACACTAACACCGTGGCAGCAAGCTTACAGCATCACCTTAAGGCTGATTCGACGCAGTGACTAGCTACTTTTAGTTTACACCGTATCTAGTTCGACCTTTGGCCGCTGGCGCTGCGAAGCAATTATAGCGAGCACGTGGATAGAGTATCTTGTTGTCCGTGATGCACAAACTCTCAGTCTTGGTTAGCCTTCGTCGTGAACGTATGTGTTTTGCTCGCTGCTTCGCATTTTTGTGGTACGAAATTAACCTATAGCGGATAGGAGCATAAACATTTCCTGTGGCCAAATTCAAACAACAACAAAAACGAAATTAACCTAGTGACGCATCGCTATTTATATAAAGCAACTTACTGTTCCCCGTCCATAAAAAAACAACAACAATAAAGTCAACCGGCGATTTTTGCATTCTGTTCGGAGTTTTTATTTGTGATTTCTCGATTGCGACAAAGCCTGTTTGCTGCCCCAGGTCGGAGTGTACAAGTGAAAAAAGGACACCAAAAGGACTATAAAAACATCTACCACATACAGGCACGTGTATTCTTATCTCAATACCAGCTATCTTGTAAAATATGGAGCAACAAATAATAAAATACCAAACGAGAACAATTTATAAATTCATTAAAAGTAAAAATTACAAATTAAGTTGTGGAAGGAA
>JABFPN010000185.1:0-62066 GCA_022817305.1 Leptoteleia sp. ZL-2020 | reverse complement strand
ATTATATTGTTGTAATATTTTATAAATATTTTATAATATTTATGTAATATTTTACATATATATATTATAAATATTATAAAATATTTATAAAATATTACAACAATATAATCGTGTGGACATTTGAATAATTAAAAAATATTTTCCATAAATATTTTATAAATATTTGTTGCTATTAGGGTAGATATCTGAATATTTAGAAAATATTTTTATTTAAAACAAAAATTTGGATTAAATATAATTGTTTAAATTATAATCAATTAAAATAAATAACTTGATTATTTATTTTATATTAAAAATAAATAACTTGAACGCAAACGTCCCTAATGTTTGTAAATAACGAAGTAAGAGGAGGAAATATTTACTAACAGTTAATTAAATTTATCTCAAAAGTGTAAATAACTTTTCTGCGCGCATGGGCACAATTTTAAAAGCCCTTCTTCGCTAATGAATATTCAACAATCATGCGTGAATATAGAGAAATGAATGAATGAAAATATATAACGGGAATTGTAAGAGCAACATTAGTCGGCCGTAAACAGTATAAACCGTACGATGGCCTCTATTACTTACTGTAAAGAAGAGTTGTTAAAAAGTGAAAGGCACAGCCGTACGACTCTTGGTCCACGAGTCGCACAAATATTTTAGTTTAATATAAAATGGCTGTTGTACATTGATATCCCTATAAAATTGCTCAATTAAAATAGTCGCAATTTACATTGTTGGACAATAAGAAACATGAATGTTCACTGCAATGCATTCATTTTCTTTGCGCTCATTGGAATCCTACAATATCCCAGCTTTGTCGGTAAGATTTTCTCAACTATTTCATAAAGTCTCGGCATGAATCCTTAGTTTTCTCTTACAGTTTTTGGACCCTTTTTATTTATTATATTTTACGTTAATCAGAGAATTGTTATCGAAAGAGACCTGCAACTCATGATTGTTTGTGCATTGCAATACAATGGAATGTTTGTTAAAGTGCAACATTATTTATTTGTGTGTCAAAGGCCTGAAGCGAGCGATTCGAGCGAGGCAGTTGTTTGCTCGAGCAGTGGCATTCGAGGTATCCCGAAGCGGGCCAACGGGTACCCAGGGTGATTTTGCGAGAGTAGACGACAGCCTCGATCGAACGGTCCGCTTTGGCCTCGCGTTAAACGCGCCATTTTTTTGCTTTAACCTGCGCTAAAAGTGACCTTTTGAGTAGCAACAGTACGCAGCGTCCCCCGCTACAGTGTCGAGTTGCGCAGTGAAGTCAAACGTGTCGCGATGGGCGAAATTCGGCGCGCGGTCAGAAATTGAAATTTCAGGCCACAAAATGAATACGGAAAAGGTCATTTTTAGTTATAAAGTAGTTATAACCAGCTATATTTTTAGTTATATAACATTCTGGGAATCTTATTTTAATATTAAAATAAAATTCTTTTTATTGCAATGTAGATTCTCTAAGAAGATGTTTCCACTGTCGATCAAGGGGCGAATTAGGTACCTGCAAAGATCCTTTCAAAATGAATTCAACTGAAATGTATTACGAAAGAGGAGTTTCTGCCGTACCCTGTGCTTCTGGATGGTGTGCAAAAATTATTGAAAGTCAAAATTTGAACAATGGTATGTTTAAAAGTATATTCAATGTAATAAAAAAAAGAAACTAGTCTTAAATGTTATATTTATAAATGAAACAGAAATATTTCCTATTAAAAAGCTGTAATTTTTTCTATCATATTCTTCTCAGTATAATAATAAGATTTGATATGTTTTGTATTAACTAAACAATACAATTAAAACATGAATATTTTTTAACATTTAACGTGTTGAATTTTTACCAAAAAATGACAGTTTTATTTTTACATTTTATTAATATTTCTCATTTTAGAATATGGTACTGCTACACAAAGAATGTGCTTGCAACGTGGTCCCGATGATGGGGAGGAACGGTGTGCATACACGGTTTATAGTAATAAAAAGGTGTACATGTGCTTTTGTACCGGAGACCTTTGTAATGCAGCCTATCGACAATCAGCACCGAGTACATTAATGAGCATAATGTTCTTTATTCTGATACGATGGATAATTTGACTCGTTAAGTAGAATACTTTATTGGAACAATTTCAATTGTGATAAAACGACATGAAAAATTAATACAGCTTATCTGTATTTCCCTGTTATGACTGAAATGTATTTTATTTCAAAAAATTATAATTCTTTAATAGTGGAACAATTGATGCCCTGCAACGATAAAAAAATAAGTTACTCGTTGATTAGACATTACTATTGTAACATGGAAAATTTTAACAGATACTTTATGAAAATCTTACACGAAAGTAATAATTTTTATTACTTTTATAATAACCAACATAATCTTCGTGCTAAAACTTACGACAATATAAATTGAAACTTTGTTAATTTCTGCCATTTATTTCTTTTTGTAAATAAAAATAGTAAGTTTCTAAATTAATAATTATAATTTAAATCGTTTATATGGACAAGAATACAACATTACATGCGATTAATCTGGTTTAAACTTTCTGCCCGTGAAATATAATAAACATACTCAAATAGAAAATGCAAAACGACCCAATGCTGGCCCAGTAGTGACGCATGTAGTGCCTGTATTGGCACCTGTACAGTTTCAGTTGCCTGCCAGTATTCATTACAGTTTTACATCGTGCAGACGTATAAAAAGCGTTTAAATACGACAATTATGTACTTTCCCATTTTTATAGATAGAAAATAAATAAGGAAATAAAACAAATAAATTTGAATCTGCTAATTTTTAAACATCTACAGTTATGCACCTATAACACATCTATAGATATCAATCTATAACCGATTTATATGTTTATATAGATATACATCTGTATCTATATTCCATCCCTGTTAAAAAATATAACTGGGATCCTATATAGTAATTTGGCATTGGAAATCATTTAGTTTCCTAGGTAGGTTCCTAGGTAGTTATAGGATCTTGCCTAGTTTCCTAGCTAGGGTCCTAGGATGGAATTTAGGATCAGAGATCAACTAGGTTTCTACCTAGGACCCTAGTTAAGAAACTGGGCAAAATCTTATAACTACCTAGGAACCTATCTAGGAAACTAACTGATTTCCGGTGCCAAATTCCTATATATAGGTCTATCTTGACCTATTTTAAAGTCGTGACATGACCGTACAATAAAAATATAGATTCAAGGTAAAGTAATACAAGAAGGTCATAAAACAACAATTTTATTTACATAGGAATATCAATGGTATATGCAGGTCATACAATACCATACATTATTGTTTCTACTGTAATTATTTTGAACTTGCTAAATATACTTAATTTGCATTAAGAACAGTTTATTACAATTTCGTCATTATTACTTTTGCATTACTTACGTGTTTGTTTTCGTCAACCATTTCTTCTTTTATTCCGGTTCTCAAAACTGAAATTATCTTGTTACATTTCCACAAACATCATTAATCATTAAAATAGCCGAAGTGATCAAAATCTTAATTATAATTTCCATACATATAATACAACGCAATATTCAACAACTTAACAACTTTAAGAATGTGTATATTTTATGCTACATAATTGGGAATCGTTAAATACTTTAACAATTGCAATTCGTTGAATCATCTATTTCTAATGATTTTACAAAATAACTTGCAATAAAAAGGTTTTTAAATCAAATTTCTCCTAGCAAAAGGAGTTTTATTCGTGCTCTTGCCTTTTCTTATCTATTATACTTTTATTTAAGCACTCATTACTTTGTTTAGTTACAAATGATTCTATTAAATAAAAATGTAGGTGTATATTTTAAGTCTTAAAAACAAATTAAGGTGCTGCATTCTAAAGCTCAGCCAAATGACAACATAATTGTTTGTATACTTTACTCTACACTCCTACAACATTTTAGGCATGAAGACTTAACGAGTTCTCGTGATTAACTAGATTTCAAAGCTTACATCGTACAAGTAATTACGAAATGTATCTAATGAAATATTTGTCTGAGTGCATTTAATACATCTCACACGATTACTGTATCAAAGCAAGTACTTTTGTATATTTAATTATTTGTGGATTACAATATTGATATTGATTGATTTCTAAAGTAATTTGTTTCAGAATTGAATGAAAATCTGCAATCTAATGCTTATATTGTTTCTATTAAGTTATGAAAAAGAAGTAGTAGACTGATTGTCGCAGAGAACAGCAATGTTGAATTGATGTTATATTATTAATTGAAAGTTGAATTGATGTTATATTATTTATAGAAACTAAATAAAGAATATCTCTAAAAACAAAATAAAGAATATCTTTATTTAATAAAATTGTTGTTAATCATTGAACTTACAGACTTCTGGTTCTATCAATATGATTTAATATTTTAAATTTGTATGCTCCAAAATATAATTTTCTTTATATTCTATTTTAACAGCTAAAACTTGTATTTTATTGAAAAAAATTTCATTTGCTTGATGGAGAATACAATTCTTATAGACTGCATACGTGAACATTTTTATTAAAAAAAAAAACCAGTAAAATTGGCACTTTAAAACAAAGATATTTGATTGCATGTATTGCAAAGCGAATATTTTTTCCCCTGTATAAAAATTATTTACCTTAATTACACCTCTACTTGGCGCGGAGTCAAATATTATTTGAGTCATAATCTGCGAGGATTTGCCGTTCCCAAAGCGGACATTTTCCCCTCTCCTTCGACTTTGCCGAAATGAATGCCGAAATTTTTAATCCGTATTGATTCGACGGGCTGAAGGTGAATGATTCATCTAAATTCAACATCAACTCAACGGTCCAGTTCTCTACGGGTCTGTTCCATACAATATTAAATTCTACAATATTCAACTGTGGTTTTCAATTAGAATTACATACGCAAAGTTGTCGTTTGGAGCGATCGTTTTCAAACAGCTTTTTAACTAACTTGTAATGCAATTATTGTAATGGATATTTTTCATATTATTACATGAAATTTATGTTTCGAATCAAAATTTGGGATAAATAAAGTATAGAAATATTCAAAATTTCACCTTCTTAAATTAAAATCAAAGTGAATGTTTTAATTTTAAATACCCATTAATTCACAAAATAAAAAGAATATTGACTTGTTAGCCCTTGTGGAAAAGAATGCTGAAAAAATGTTAAAATTGGGACTTTTAAGCATTTTTCAGCATTTTTCCAGTAAATTATTTCCCCAGGGAAATATGTTATTAATGTAGATAGTATTAAATAATAAATATATAAAGTTTACCAAACAATAGTCTTCTTTCTAATTTTATAATTACAAATTTATAATTTCAATGTCTAATCAGGCACTGAAGGGTGTTCGACATAAGAGAAAAAATTTACTGTAAAATTTGCATATAAAAATCTTATAATTGAAATCTAAAACATACCGTCTTGAAGTAAATTTAATCTATTCTGTTGAACATCCCTTTGTACACGATAAGACTAAAATTAACTAACTCTCCCTGCCTCAATGTAGTTACTGCAAATTTATACAAATTTCATTATATACTTTTGTTAATGTAAATCTTATAAACATTTTATATCTAATTAAAGAAATAGTATTTAACAATTGAATAAAATCTCAACAGATTTCAACTGCTCGTATTTCTACTATTATAATATTACTCTGTATAACTATTCATTGTTGCAAATGTAATTAATAAATAAACTGTGACAAATTAGCGACATTAATATATACGTACTCTTGGTAAAAAATGAATCTAGACAGTCTGGCATAAGGGAGCTAAACTGTTGCTAAACGAATTGCCCTAATAAACGTAAATGAAGTGTGTTACTGCTAGAAGATAAATGTGTGTTATTGCTAGAAGATCGACGAAATAGCGCAGTGTGGCGGAGTTAAGAATATATAAATGCTTAGTAATCAGTAGAATGTTATGGTAGCTTTTTTCCTGTCTGCAATCAGATTATATTATATTTCAACATGTATTGTCGTGTGTACTTCGATGCTAACGTATATACGTATTACGGTGTGACGATGTAAATTAGTGCAGATAATATCTCTGTACCATTATATAATGTCACATCAAAATTCAGTTTCTAGAAAATAATTTATTGCAAAGAAAAAACTAAACTATTAAAATTTTGTGACGAATATATTTAGCATTGTGAAGAATATTTTGAACTATTTTTTAATTGTGGAAATATGTTGAATTAATCTAAAATAAATTCCTATTTCAGTATTTTCTATGATTCCATACGAAAACAATTCAACATCTTTTAAAACTCTCTTTTAAAAACTCTCTAAAAAATCCCTTATCAGCAGTTATTTTCATCAGGATATAGAAAAAAATGATTTAACTTTTGTAAACTTGCTAATATTTCAACAATTTGATTAATATAAGGATCAAAAAACAATTACACAGATGAAAAAACTATCCCAGTTAAAAAAATCTAATCAACTGGTTTTATATTTCTTGTTTTTTTCTTAAAATCTTCTAAATGTTAATAATTATTATATTGAAATTTAAGGAACGTTTCCTTTAGATTTGCAATAATCATAAATCTATACATATATTAAACGATTTATCCTTTAAATCAATGTTTAGAGGAAATATTGTTGATATGAAATGATTGACCTTACCTAGTAAAAGAAAGCTTACTGAACTATATTTAATGAATGAAAAAATGTTTTAGAATTGAATACTGAAAAGGAATGCAAATTTATTTAAATAAATCAATTAGATAATTAAACATGAAATATGATGTGATATAATTTAAACAAGGCTATTATTGTTATAAACATTTTCGATATGTTTATTATAAATTTATAATATGAGAATAAAATGGGAAATAAAATGTACAGGGTAAAGGATCACTAATAAAATTAATATAGATATCTATAACGATTATTATGACCACCACAATATCTGAAACATTGTGTTTATATTCATAATATTATATTTCGATGAATGAATAACACTAATGAATAATATATAATTTAAAGATTATTCTTCTAACAAGGTATGTATGTGTATATATATATATGTATGGTATACACAACACGAAATATGACACAGTAATGAGGTATTCATGTGATAAACATGTATAATATTTATAAAAAAAACTTATTATATCAGTGTATGTATCCTATTCAAAAGGTCAGGATGACATTTCAGTGAACGTGAGAAATATCACTTTAATGTTTGTATACAAGTTATTTTGTACTGGCAGTGTATAGATTTTGTGTATATGGGGAGATTGTGTAATAGTCATTAAAGATTTCTTATTTTATAAATATAATATTAAAATATTGAAGTATATATAAAGAAAGAATGTTGATTATAATATTCAAAACTTTTACAAAATACGTATCAATGATCCGCAAATTTGTCTTTAAATTAATCTTCAAAATATTGAAGAATGGTAAGAAGGTATTTAAATGGATAAAACATACTCATTAGTGCGTTTTTATTTATTTGTTGTCAACTTAACATATACTTACAAAGTAATAAAAATATAAATAGTAACAAAATGTCAGTTTCAAAAAATGTGATTGATATTGCATGTATTAAAATCACAGGTGAGAAGAATTCATGCTTTAATTTGAATATGGAAGGTTTATATAATTTTAGCTTAGTAGCACCTAGTTAGCAATATTGTTGGTAATTAAAAGTAATTTGAATATCAATGTTATCACATATTTAATCGATCGTCCTTTAATAAAGTTTCATGGTAAATCATCACCACTAATCGTTTCATCAAAGAATACTTAAAATTATTATTATATTATATATGCAACACGTGCTTGGAAAGTATTGTTAACCCTGTTAAAATATTCTAGCTAGGATCCTACGTAGGAATTTGGCACCGGAAATTAGCAAGTTTCCTAGGTAGGTTCCTAGGTATTTATAGGATTTTTCCTAGTTTCCTAGCTAGGCTCCTAAGTCGAAAACTAGTTGATCTGTGATCCTAAATTCCGACCTAGGATCCCAGCTAGGAAACTAGGCAAGACCCTACAACTACCTAGGAACCTACCTAGAAAAGTAGCTGATTTCCGGTGCCAAATTCCTATGTAGGATCCCAGCTAGATTTTTTTTAACAGGGTATCTATGTCTGTTCCTAAGAAGGAAAGTAGCTGTGTATAAATGATTTTCAGATTAATAATAAGATATTATTACCCTCGACGTTGTCACATTATTGTCCTAGAACAATAATCAACTGCTCTTCATCCCGCTAAAATGACATGAAACTTTCTTTATTCTTGTTACAAAATATTCTACGTAACAAGAAAAGAAGTGTCTTAATAAATTGATTAATTAATAATTATAAAATATTTAACTAACAAATATGTGCATTACTTGTAAGCTATAAAAATAATTTAAAGTCAAATGTTTAAAGAAAATTATTAATATGAAGGCAGCTTTAATTTTAAACTTAAAACTCACATCACAATATAGTTTATCACAAATTCTAGGCTAATGTTTTTGTTAGCATTTTTATATAATTCAAATGGTTTACAATGAACCTTACAGGACGTAATTAGCCAATAAGTATTCATCTTTGAAACCATATGCTTATTTTCGTGTAGCGTCATAAAATATCAAATTCTTCACATTTTGCTCACTGAACAAACTTGTTAATAGAATATCATAAACATTGCAATAAAATTAATATATTTTTATAAACATTATAACAATTTAACAATGTAATTAGAAGATCTGAAAAACGGCGTCATCGATAGTTTTAACATGAATATTTGATGATCTGTTAAATTCAAATAAATAATTTATTCTCTTATAATATATTTGTCATGTCTTTCAATGATTGTATCCTTTACCCTAATAGTAGTATCCCTATAACACGAGTTACAATTCGTTAACGCTTTATTTAATCATCCTAATCTATTGAATGAAGCATGTATACAAGGTGGTAAAAAAGGTTCAAATTTCTAATTGATTGGCTGACATTTTTTCATTCATTGCATCAAAAATAAATGTTTAGCGGCGTATTCTATTAAATTAAAGTAATACTGAAATATTGCCGTCACATTCATATGACACAATAAGTCATTAAATCTCCTGAGAAAAATTGTATTACGTGGAAATATTTATTGTATATTTTATGAATGCAGATCATTAGGCTTACTTTTACTAAGTAGTTATGATAAATACTGATATATTAAAGCTCACTTATAGTATGCGTATCATGACCTGTATTAACTCAAAATACTAAAAGTTTTTGTTCTTGTTAAAGGCAGACTTTTTAACGAACATTTTCTTGCCGGCCGTGTTTTGAGAAGTTTTGCTTGTAGGTCGTTATATTGAGGTGTTTAAGCTGATATCTGTGCCTATTGAGATCTGACATTATCTTTACAAAACTACGTACAACAGTGCAACTTTTTACCATTAATAATTTTGTTAAGATACATACATACGTATGTTTTGCTGCACTTAATTATACGAAAATATAAAAAAAAATATTTTTCCATTGTTTTATAGTATCTTAGAATTAATTCTTAAATAATTGAGTATATTTTTTATTGAACAATACTTGGCTTTGTGCTTTTTCTTATTAAACTTAAATTTATTAGTATTTGTGTAAGTTATATTTGAGGCAGATCTCAGAACAGAAAATGATCATAACTAAAATATAGGAAGAACTTTTGTGTCAAACAATTTCAATAAAATAATATTGGATAAAAAGATAATTAAAAAAATCACGATTATGCATAACCATGCATAAACATTAAAAACAGTTTATATACCCTTTTATCGAAGAGAATAATAGAAAACATTAAAATACGTTTGAAGAATATAAAATTAATAAATTTTATAAATCAAACGTTAAAATTATAAACTAATAATTGTTATTATATTGGAAATATTGCTCGTTTCCAATTAATTATTCAGCAGTATTATTTTTATACAAATTTGTGTTTTCAACGAAAATATGACCAAATTTGTGTAATGTAAGTTTCGCTATGTATTTCTATATTGACGTACTGATTAATTTTTAAGAATGTTTAATTTATCATTGATTTGATTTTAACACTTTTGATTTGTCGGATTTTATGTTTCCTCTGCTTTACTTTAAATTTACAGTCTTTAACGTTAAGTATATGTAATACTTTATAGAAGCAATATTTTTAATGAATACGTTGGATAACTTTGAAAATACTTTCACTAGTTACTATATACACAATTAAATTTTTTTTATAATTATATATTATTTTTACACTTTAATTGGAAATGCCCTGTTAAAAATGACGTATTAAAACATACAAAACTATAGACGATAAACGCATTACGACATATAAGTTTATATCCCTGTTAAAAAGATCCTGCTGGGATCCTACATAGGAATTTGGCACCGGAAATCAGCTAGTTTCCTAGGTAGGTTCCTAGGTAGTTATAGGATCTTGACCAGTTTCCTAGCTAGGATCCTAGGTCGGAATTTAGGATAACAGATCAACTAGTTTTCTACCTAGGAACCTAGCTAGGAAGCTAGGCAAATTCGTACAACTACCCAGGAACCTACCTAGGAAACTAGCTGATTTTCGGTGCCAAATTCCTATGTAAGATTTTTTAACAGGGATATTACTTATCGTTATTATATGTTTAATACTTCATTCTTAATAGGGTAAAAAGAGAAATTAGCGTGTTTAAAGAAAAACTTGTAACTATAATGCAAACAAAAAGAGTAAAAAAGTTATTAATTATTAAACACGTTACAGTTATGATCCTTTGCCGTTTAGGCACAGACTTTGTACATTACTTTATAACATTAGAATAACATTGTGAATATTTAAGTACGCTAGTGTTGAACTTTCTTCAACGCATTTGGACAATCGAATCAAAATATTTATATTGCCTTGCTTTTAAAACATGTCGTGTTAGTTTTAAAGTAATTATTACAAAATAATAAAAATCATCAGAACTTGGACTCAGTGACGTTTAATAAATAATGATAACGCGCATGATTTAGAAGCAAGAGTTTCCATATAATTGGAGCATCAATATCACTTATAAATTAATATGTTGACTCAATTGACCAGTAACGTGAACTACGGTTCATTTTCTTAAACTGTCCTTACTACTTGCTCGACTAGTTGAAGCCGTACTGGATTCGCCAGGACCACCGGGGCCGGTGTCACCATTAATACTAGATCCAGCTAGTGATGCTGTTGGTGTAACTGGCGCGGAACGCCTTCGAACTTTGGTCAAGGCCTGTTCCAGTCGTTGGATGAATATATCTACATCAGACCGTTTCATACCCAAAGCTGCAGCAGCCGTTAAGTACGGCACTGGATAATTACTGTTGTGAGCTCCCCAGCCTAAACGTTAATTAACAATAAATTAATATAAGAATTTTATGGAAAAATGTTTATCTTATACCTTCTGAACTTTATCTTATGTACCTTCAAATTTATGCGAGACGATATGCTTTGAATCTGTCGTTGTGATAACTCTTGTACCACTGACATTTCTTAGGAATAAGATCGAGCCTAACATAGTAACTTGTTTGTTGTCATGCTGATGAGTTAGACACTGCAATGTCATACCCATTGATATAGGGTTACCTTTTGTGTCCAAAAGTCTTTCTCCGTGTCGAGTGGCAAGTTTGCCAAGTTCGTCTTTTAAGTACGAATACATTTCTTTGCGCTGGGCAATTAGCTGCTTGTACCCTGCCATTCCGAGACTCAAAAGTGTTATCATTACGTCCATAGTGGAACTAGCGTTCGCACGACCAGGATACATTTTAGAGATACGTTCCAATAAACCTTTATCGAACGAGCCAATTACAGCACCACCGACTGGTACTAAGAAATTTTTATCTGTACTTTGAACAAATGCATCGACGCGACCTTTTCTAGAAGCTTCCTGTATCAGGTGCATACATCTTGTACTCTGCAAACTGTGTTGAAATATTATTATTTCTATGATGCACGTGTTTTATGTTTTAGTTTGTAATGAAATAACAATAATTTGTATTTCGATATCTAAAGAAGTAAACTTACCCATATGCATTATTTACCAAATGAGGAATATTGTACTGAGTGCAGAGAGCTGCCACAATGTCAACAGAATCGCAAGCTCTGGGCGCGAAACAACTAGTCGTTGTAAGTACGCATGCTACGCTTTCGCCTAATGCTGCCATTTGAGCTTCGAGCCTTTGTATATCAGTTTTTAATTCATCGCCAACTAATTGCATTTCTATTACAATTGGCTCTAGGCCTGCTGTTATTATAGACTTGAAACTCGATTTCTGATCTATTCTAGGCCAAAGAACATACTTCGCTCTTGGTCTATCCTGCTTTAAAGTTAACATACATAAAACGAGACTCATGCCTGTAGCCATAGGAGATAGAAAGCATCCAGCAATGCTTTTTACTCCTGTAATCAATTAATTTTAATTAAAATAATGAAGTTGAAACTACATCTAAGTCTCAACTTATGAAGTCTTACTTAAAATTTAACATCAACCATCTTAAATTATCTTACCCATGTAACGAATAACTTCTAATACGAGTGCATTTGTTAATTTATACATTAAACTACTGCCAGCTGCTTTTGGTTGGACTTCTTCTAGATCACCGGATCGACCTATGCCATGCCCCATACGAAAATGTCGCCGTGCAACAATATTTGAAATAATGCGAGCCTCTCTCTCACCAACACTACAGTTTGTTGGAAAATTATTCGTGTCCATCATGGCTAAGTCTGCCAAAAATGCTTCAATAGTCGCTTCATCCCACCCTTCTTCTGGCCATTTTCGCTAAAAAATTTAAAATTCACAAATAAAGAAAATAGAAGTTTTATATATCCTGTTAAAATGACATATAAAATGAATAAATACACATTAAAACGTACAAAAACGTAGACATTAAACAAATTAGAACAAAATAGTTTCTATATGTTTTCTTATGTTATATTATATTTTAATAGCTCATATTTAGTAGAGTAGTTAATATATCCTTAATTAACGTTTCGACCTTCTTTGCGGTCATTATCAAAATCTCTAACACACATAACTATTGTCACATGATAATTTGTCAATCTTTACTTGTTGTTCTGATGGAATGTCATTACCATGACATCATTATCTCTAACTGTCATTATTTTTAATTTATTTTACTTACGTGATCTATAAAATGTCTAATAATTTTTTCCCGAGTCTTTTTAGCATTTAATCCTTGTTGAACGTAAGTTGCTGGGATAAGTCTTTCAGCTGCACTGAATGCTTGATTATTCATGATTTCTATCAAATTATATCCTCTTTTAAGTAAATTTATCCACGGCGAACATTAATGAGATATCACTGTAGATTTATAGTAAAAAAAAAAAATAAAATATTTATTATTGACAGCAAAAACAAAGAGAATAAACGTTTATATCAACAAATTTTTAAAATGAACAATACAAATGTAAAATCATGCTCAAGTTTTAAAGCAAAATCGTTTAATTGTGCTTTATTTTTGTGTATAATTTGATGCAAGCAATAACATAACTTAGAATGAAATATTTTATATTCAAAAACATAAATCTATAAATGGTGTGTATAAAATCAAATTAATAAATTACGTAGTTTCGTGCAATTTAAATTTCTCAGGGAAATTTTTATTAATTTATAATAATATATATATCTTATGAGGTACACTGTATGTTGTATGCTAAATCTCTGCTAAAAAATCTAGCTGGGATTTCCTTGGTAGATTCCTAGGTAGCTAAAGGATCTTGCCTAGTTTCCTAACTGGGGTTCTAGGTCGAAAACTAGTTAATCTCTAATCCTAAATTCCGACCTAAGGCCTCAGCTAGAATTCTTTAACAGGGATATGCTATACACCACACAGTGGTTTGCAAACATACATACCGAACTATAAATATGCGCTTAAAACTAATATTTCTAATAGATGCTTACTCAGAAGTTGAGTATACTAAAAAATAACTAAATTAAATGTATCAAAAAAAAAAAAAAAAAATAAATAAATGTGTTAAAATAAAGGAATTGATACTTAAATTAAAAATTATATGCAAATAATGTAAAGCTTGTGTCACATTTTCTAACATAGAACAAAATGATTTGTGCCAAAAAGGAATTGAAGATAACAATATTCTATTGAGAAAAAAGAAATATATGCACATATATTTAAACCAATAGAATAAAATGTTATTTTACCTGCATACATTTTTGCAAAGATCACCTTTAATGCCAATATATATATATTTAATAAAACTACTATTATAAAATAAAGTAGCTCATTATAGCGTAGGTAAATAATGAGATATTATTATTCAATACATAATAATATTATTATTAATCCTGAACAATAATCCACCACTTTCCATTCCACAAAAAGGAATTGTACTTTCCTCACACTTGTTATATAAAATATCATATGTAACTAGGCAGGAAAGCAGAGGATTATCAGCATGTGCAATTGCAGTGAAAGCCAAAGGCGAGAATATAAAAATTAATGGCTACAAAATTAGAACTTTAATTTTAAAATGCTTCAGTTTAAGAGTTTATCAAAAACATCAATACATTAACTACTTGTTCATCTTTTTCTTTAACACTTTTCGTTGATTTAAGAAGACATTCATAAATGTTTAGACATTGATATATGTTTCACAATTTTTTCCATATAAATTATTACATCTCATTCTATTGGTTTAATAAATAGCAAAATTGCAATAGAGGAGCAACGAAATAATTGTCACGAGCAAAATGTCGACGACCAACAAAAATGAACGACACTAGGTAGCTATTAGTTTGCGAAATGGACATTACTTGACTTTAACCTCCGACAATCAGTGAAGTACTGACGTCGTTCGTAGTGTTCGCACCATTTTTTTTTTTTTTTTTTGATGTACCCTCGAGTAGTTTAATCCCGCTAAACCTTAATACAACTTGAGCCGTTTAAAGGTTATGTGAACCAAACAATTCCGTTCCCGTTCCTAATCACATCCGTATCGCTCACAGTTGCATGGTAAACAAAATTATTCATCAACGGTCGCGCTTCAGTCGAGCTAACCGATTCGCGGACGCGATAATAATGCTGTCGTGCGCTTGATTTGATTCATAACACGTATAACAATTGAACGATCATGACTCGTGCTATCGCAGGTCCTGCCAGTATCCGTTTCGACAATTAACATTTAATTGTCGCGAAAATCTTGGCCAAAGTATCCGATGGTACGTGCGGGCGTGTGCGTGTGTATCTGTGTGCGCGTATCCTCTTTCCTCGGCATACGCTGTTTTCGATACTTCGACTCGGAACAACTCGGACCAACTCGGACTGACCGATTTTAGGCTCATTCGATTCATGTAACTTTGACTTTCGAGTTTGTCGCGGGAAATGTACACGTTCGAGTTTAATTGGAATTCGTTTTTCTTTGTAATTTGCAAGGAAAAATGCTGAAACTGACAAATGCTAAAAAGTATTTTTCTGCACTTTTCAGCATTTATCAATCACCACTTTTATAATTTCACATGAAGAAATGTAATATATAGTCAGCTATTACATGATTTATAAAATTTGATTATAAAATCCTGTGTTCTTCACTGTATAAAAATAAATATAAGTAAAATCTTTTACACACATTTTTGTGTTAATGCAATATAATTTTTTTAACATTCACTAACCAGTTGCTTACAGTATTTTTTGGTACAATGGCTTTGTACATATTATTAAATATTGTATTTTATTAGAAAAATTAAAAAAAAAAACTAGTTTTAAATAATCAATACAATAATAATTTATGTAAGAAATTAAAGATCACATGAGTTATGAATCAGCTGAGGCCTTATATTTATGTTTAAATCCCAACTAAAATGAATAAAAAAAAGGATTAATAAAATCTAATAAACTTACTATATATATTAAAACAGTTGTTTATTCTTAATGTACACTTAATTACTTATTACACTAAAAAACAATTAGAATCTTAATTTGGAGAAGAACCATTTGTTTTTGCCTGATTTGTATCTGAAAAACAAAAAATATTCATATATTAATATATAAATAAATAAAAATTTTATCATTATATATATATACAAGAACTAAATAATATCTATTATTATTACATAAAATAATTTTATATAATAAACTTTATATAAAGTAAAATAAAAACAAAAAACATTTTAACCAGGATCCATTAGAATTTTATTGAGTATATTTTTACCTTTCTTCAAATTTAACTCTGGTTTGAAACCGGATCTTCTTCTTTTTTAACGGATCACGCAAATCTTTTGGAGCAATCTTTTCCAATGGTAAATCGACAGTATATCGAGTAGGCATTAGATGGTTGTAGTTCAAAGTCTGTAAATGAAAATAAAACAATTTCTTTTACTCTCATAATAATACTTATAATTATTATAAATATTTGAAATATCTATTTTGTATTTAAGTATCTGTTTTCTGTGATAAAATACAGGAAAATCTATTGAATTTATTTGCAACTTTGTGAGAATAAATATTAAAATTTCAGTTTCTTCAGTGTTTATGTTCACTCAAGCATTTTATGATTCTGTCAAAACTGATGTTTATATATGTTTAAAATAATACTACAACTTTTTATAATTTTTTTTCATTAGTGAAATGCTCTCCAATGCAGAATTAAGGGAAAAAAATTGATTTTAATTATACTTACTTTAATAAAAGGCTTTATTTTTGACCTCTTCTTCAATTTTGCTTTTCCCATTCGCTTATGGACAGGTCGCGGGTATCGATCTATTCCTACAACGACCGCATGGGCATATTGCTTGTCCGAGGTACCGTCATCCATATGACGGACGACAATCGCCTTTCGGCCAGCGTACCGCCCGCTCAAAACGAGCACCACCTTCCCCGCCTTCATAATCTTCATCTTGATTCTAATAATATAAATTTCAATTAAATTAATTACTGTCTTTTGTAGACCTAAATATATACACATACATAATTTAAGCTAAGCGCATGTAATACAATAAGATAACCTATAAGTCCCAAAAACGTGTCAATAAACTGAATTAATAAAAATTAATATTTTGTCGTTTATTCATCTCTAAATTAAAACTGAAATTTATTTAAATATTACTTTATTGAACTACTAATTAATAATATTGTTTAAACTATAATTATGTTAAAAATAAGTATTTGTAGTTGATTATAAAACGTGAATAAAATATAAAGCAATTAATTTTCATCTATAAATATAATAGATTGTAAATTTTATTATACAAAAATTAATTTTCCAAAGCTTAAATCTTTATGGGATAAATAAATTTAATGAAACAATGTAACATACGTTTACAATATCACTACTTCAGATGAAAAAGAACGGTCCGTTGGAACCCAAAGCTCCATGAGTTGATCGTATTACAGTGCTGTCTGCTACCACGGAGTTATTAAGCAGGTTTTAAATTTGACTGTAAGTACTGCGTTAGTGAGACAAACGTATTAATTTTCATAAGCCAAAAGGGGATGCACAATACTGCCGGTCAATATTGCCGGCGTATTCATTATTGAACCGCACACTCGATTAGTAAAGGACAGACAATTCTGTTCACATAAATGCATCCTTTATTAACTTAGTGAGTGGTTGAACGAACAAATAAAATAATTAACTTATTTAATTAATTATATTTTAATGACGTACATAATTAAAAGTTATTTAATTAAATTACCTGATGTATCAATTGTGTGTTTAATAACGCATTCTGCATGTAGAATGACAGCCGTAAGCAACCAATCCCGATATCGCCATGAAAGCTAGTAACTTTCTGAATATACTATATGATTTGTAAATAATTACTACCTTCAGATCAGTCCAAAGTCAATATTTATATTTTGTTAAAAAAAAAGTGTCAGTGCATGAGGAACGCAATCTGAAGTCGTAACCTCAACAAACAAGAGAAAAATATTAAATAAAAAGTATTTTTATTTAATATAATTAATAAAGTGATCCCAACACTTCGTTAAATAATAGTTGTAATTATTGTAAGAATGAAATTTTAAATGTAATTGAAAGTATAGTTTTAGATTACAGTTATTTATTTTAAAACCATTTAATATTATTATTGCATATTTAGAGGAATTATTTAAATAAATAAATTAGTTTTTTATACAGCAAAAAAGAAAAAGAGTAATGTGGTCAGCTAATTCTTATTTGTCAGTCTATGACAGACACAAAAAACTTATCAATGATTACTTACTGCTAAAAGGGACCAATATAAGTTCTATAAAACGTGATACGTAAGTACAACATAAATTTATTATTTATTAATATTTAAATTTTTGATTTTCAATGGAAAATTCTTAATTTTATTTAAAATATTTATTTATATTATTCTTTAAAGAATATATTATAGTCCTGTCCCTTGTGGAAATGAATGATGAAAAATGCTGAAAAATCCCAATTTTAGCAGGTTTTTAGTGTCAACATTTTTCAATAAATCATTTCCACTAGGGATCTTTTATTTATATTACTATTACAATTAATGTTATTATATATAAAACTTTTTTCATAGCAATTTGTAAGCACAATTTTTGTATTAAAGTTAAAATAGACATTAAAAACATAATAAATGTATTTTAATTTTAAACTTTTGATTACTATCTTATATTTTATATATTTATATATAATTATAGTAAAGTTTAATTAGCATAAGCAAATTGTTTAATTAATTGGTGATTAAAATTTTGTAGTTCAAATGACAAAACAGATCACGATGTAATAAGAGAGCACCACAAATTTTTGTGGGATGAAGCAAATGACGAACCAGAAAGTTGGGAAGCACGTTTGGCTAAGAAATACTATGACAAATTGTTCAAAGAATATTGCATATGTGACTTAACATATTACAAATATAATAAGGTACATTATAATAATAATGTTTTGAGTTAATTTCATTAAATTTACTAGTGTTTATCATAATGTATTACTTAGTTTCCCTGGTTTAAAGAATATAAAGTTTCAACCTAAAACATCACAATTATCCCTGGCACTAAAATAGAGTTTCACAGTGTTTTAGGCTTGATTTTTCAAGCCGAAACTTTATGTTATTTCTTTTGATACAAACCAAAAACACTGTGAATCTTTATTATTTTACAATTGTGATGTTTCAACAACAATATTATATGAAATTTCGTATACCGTATCCAAAATTTTGCTTGCATTTTCCATCATGTTTCAAGCTCAAATTTTTGGGATCAAAATTTTTTGTTCTTTGAACCAGGGTTATTACTAAAAATAAAATACAAATTTAAAATATATATCTGTTCAGGTTGCTTTGAGATGGAGAACTGAAAAGGAAGTAATTGTTGGAAAAGGCCAGTTTGAATGTAGCAGTAAAAAGTGTAATGTCAAAGATGGCCTAAGAACGTGGGAAGTTAATTTTGGATATGTGGAACATGATGAAAAAAAGAATGCATTAGTAAAATTACGTAAGTAATAAAAAATTATCAATTTTTTTTTTAATATCAAAATATAAAACATTTATTATAATACTTACATATTTTTAGGTTTGTGTCCAGATTGTTCGATCAAATTGAACTACAAGTCTCAAAAAAGGGAAATTAAAAGAAATAAATCTTTAAAACGCTTACAACATGATTTTGTTTGTGATAAAAATAAAGCTACTTCTCTTGTATCACAAAATAGTGATAGTAGTATCCAGAATTTAGATAGCGAAACAATTACAGATGAACAACCACAAACATCAGAAGAAAATAAAGATAAAGATGAATCAAACATTTGGAAAACAAAACAAGAAAAAGATGAGAAATCGAGAGAAGAAGAATTCGAAGAATATTTGGCGGACTTGTTACTGTAAATAAATTAAATAAAATTACTGTTAAGGAAATATACGTTTTGTTTAAAAAATTAATTAGCATTTTTGATAAAGTATTTATATAAGATAATAGATGTATATACATATATAATACAAATGTTTAACAAATATATTTCTATAAATTAATAAAAATACATTTTTATTTTCTTCTAACAAAGTATTGTTTATTTAAGCCTGAATCAAATACATTTTTGTATAATTTGATACATATAAGCCATATAATAATTAGCGCTACTATATGGCCATAGTACATACGCGAATTCAGCCAAAGAAATTTTAATCGAATTAAAATTGTTATTACAAAAATTATATAGTTAATTAGATCCACATAAAGAATAACATATCAAATAGAATAAGTATTTTAGGTAAAAAATTTTATATTGTATTTTATTAATATATTATTGGGATATTTTCTGTGCCAGAAAAAAAATTTGTTTTAACAATTCATGTTTTTACAAAATACGCATGGACCTTAACATATAATCTCATTCTACTTACAAAAATTGCTTTCTGCCAGTATGAATTTAATTATTTTGTCTATCGTTTACAATTACTTTCCTTACTCAATATAATCTATTTTTTATTTTCATCAAATAAAGCGTCTATTAAAAGTTTAAATACGAGTTTTCTGAAACAAGTATTTATCTGTAAATTCTCTTTTTACAGCCTTTATTGTCTTACATTGAAAAGCAATTCGATGCATGCTGATTTCGGTATTTTTCTAAATATTGTGCCAAGTTATATAAACTGTTTATATAAAAATAAATTACAAAAAATAATAATGTGAATATAAATCAACCCACACATTAATTTTGTACACAAATTATGTATATACTTAGGAAATCGTATAGGTTCAACATCTTGTAAATTCAAATGAAAATTTGTCTTGAATTAAATTAGACATAATTAATTTAGCATTGAAAATTGTATTATCCTAAATTTCTAATAATTATATTACTTGCTAAAAATTGTTAAAATTAATTTTCTTGAAATATACTTAACAAGTCTTATAAACAGTTTAGAAAATTCTTGATAAATTTACAAATGTATCGTTTATTCTAAGCACCGTACAAATCCTATTTTTAATTCGTATTTTACCCTAATTCTCATGAAAATCACATTAATGATTAATTTACGCGAGTATAATGTTTTACATAATTAGTTTTTATGAATGACTAAATATTTATTAAATGAATTGAGAATAAAAGGAAACAATTAAACGAACATACACAAAATAAAGTAATAAAAGTTCAACGACTAATATATGTACTATGTAATGTTGTATTATAAATATTAATAATTATTTTGTTGATATATTTTGACGTCTGCATAATAACTTGAATAATTTATGTATATTTGCAGTTGAGATAATTTCATATAATTTCTAAAATGAATCGGCATCAAACTGTTTAAAGAAGTGTGTCACATGAGATAAGAAATTAGATAGTCTAATCTTTAACAAATCCAAAGAGTTAAAATCCGGTTTAATTCTGAAAAGTTCTTACAAATTCTACATGGCATCAAGTCTGCAGCATCGTATGTTAACTTTTATTTTTTGAGAACGAAAGAAATGGTTTGCAATTAATAAATTTTTCCCACGCTTGTTGTTATAATATTGCCATTAACATTTTTAAATAATTTCCTTTTTTAGAAAAAAAAAAAAGAGGAGACTGCCTTAAATATAGTCTTGTTATAAAAGATAACAAGCTTTAGCGTGTAAGTTGAAAATGTTTCCCATTTTTGTATCTTACAATAGATGAGGAATTTTAGAACTGTAATAAAAAATAATGAATTTGAACTAGGTATTTAAACATTTGAAAGCCTAAAATGCATCTAACTTTTAATTCGTTTACTTTTCATCTTTTCTAACTTTTACAAATAAATTTAAGAACAAAAAAGTATAGATATTAAAATATTAATTTTATTTCATTATAATATTTGCTAATATTACAAAATTATAATAAAGATACAATTTTGTTCTTATGTAACTTTGTTTTAGTCAATATAAAAGTGTTAATAGATTATAAAAATATTTATTTCAACCATAATGAATTAATAAACTTTACATTTGATAACGAACAATTAAAACGATATTTTGATAATGAGTAATTAATTAATTATAAAATTTGTGAGATTTTTGCAAGGACTGCATATTGAATTAAACAAAAACAGAGTATTTAAAATTATTACAAGACTTTTCGCAATATCATCGTTTTCTAACATTTCACTTAAAATACCATAAAATTACATATAATGCCAAAGTGAAGACATGATAAAAAAATATTTGAAATATCAACAGTTCTAAAGTTTCTCGCTTCCTAAATAATATTTTCTCTTTGCGTGAACAGTATAAATTCGTTAATTTTTAAATTTATTTATTATTGCATTAGAGAACCTAAAAAACCGACAGATTTATCATTAAAAAAATAATTCTATGTTCAAAGGCATTAATTATTTATCGACTCGTTCCTTGGAACCTGATCTGTCATGATTAGTTTGTTTTTGAGAATCGCTGTCTTCGTCACTACAATCTTCATCGTGAGTATGTGTTACATTGCGAGGTGTTTCCGGTCTGGCATGAGGAATTTGATTGTTTACTTGTTCGATTTCCAATTTCTTCTGAAAAATATAATTATAATAAAAACAATGATTCCTTATTTAATAATAAATAATTATTATACGATATAATAATTAATTGGAAATAAATTTTCATGCATAAAACAACTGTATTAGTGTGAAATAAATTTTCATTTAATATACTCGTCTTTATTTGGGTGCAAAAATAAATTGTTTTCAAATACTTGTTTAATCAAATATCTAAGATACAAACCAAGGTATTTTTCTTTGGATCTTCATCATCTTCTGCAAGTCTGAATGTTCTTGAACGACTAATCATTGGAGTTTCCATTACAAACCTTTGTTCGTGAGCTACCGTACTTTCATGAGGCATCTATAAACAGATAATTATTTTACTACAAAAGTAAAAAAGTTTATTAGCTAATTTACAAAATAATTGTAAATTAAATTGAGTAATTAATTGGAATTTAAGAAATTTTAATTTAATTTGTATGTTAACGTAACAAAATTTTAATTGAAAGTAAGAAGTGACTCATTTATAGCGAAACTCGAGTAAAGTAGGTTCGCTCACTCACGTTCATCGTCATTTTATTATCAAAGTTTTTCATTATCATCATTATAAGTACAATTATAAAGTAAGTATATAAAGTAGGTACAATTACAAAAATTTATATGGACTATTATAAAGGGTGCTCTGAATTTATCCAAAATTCATTTTATCCAGACAATTTTCGATAAATTGCAAATTAGATAAAATGATTTTTTAATAAATTCAGAGTACCCCCATTATAATCATTGAATTTAAAAGTTTGTTATATTGATTTCAAATTAAACAGTAAAAGTAGTTGATCCATAAATGTCGACAGAAATCAGTTTCCAATACATTTGGATATTTACCAACATCGCAGGAGCTCGGAACATATATGAGAAAGGATAATATATAAGGTTGAGAAAGGTCGCTGCATAAAGATCCGCATATCTAACTACTTGACTACTGAAAAACGTCTGTCGGCTGCCACTTCTGAACAAGGAACCCATCATACCATATGCTAAGTCCATCTTATGAGTCACGTCTCTTATCCCTGTTCTCAGCTTCGAAATATCTGGCTTTACTTTTGTGCTGCTATCTAAATTTCTGTAAATTATATTTTTAATTTAATTTTCTATTTATAGATTTCAGTATATAATTCTATTTATAGATTTCAGAATATAAAAGACAATTATTTTGATTGATTTTGTAACTAAATGCTTACTTGTACATTTCACCTAGCATAACATCTAAACTTTGCAATTCTGCAAATAATTGGCATTTGTCTGTCCATACATGAAGTTCTTGAACGAGTTCAGGTACTATTAAAAACGTTCGCCATCCTCGAATTTTCTTACTTTTAAGAATATCGCCAAATATATGGTCACCGACATATAATACATCTTTTCCTTTGGCACCTATCAGTTCTGTGAATACATCACAAGAACCTCCAGAATATACTTCGCCTAAAATCGAAATTAGTTATTAATATTACTAATATATGTCATTTTGATTAGCAAGTATCAGTATACAAAATTAAAACGGCATTTCAAAATGAATTTGATGCTATGCTATATACAAAATTAGTATATTATGCACCAAGGATAGAGCGACAGCGATTATAGACGAGTGTGAAGTTGGCCGCGTTTCCTTGGTAACCAGTAAGTTTCCCTCCTCGTTTATAATTAGTTAGTTTCCGTCCTGTTTGGAAATCAGCTGTTTCCAAGGAGACGAGGACGGAAACTGTCCAGCAGTCGTTTTCTGCTCTGAGGCAGAAACTACCAAGTTTCCATCCGCGTCTCCTTTGTCACCAGCAACTTTCCATCCTCGTCTATAATCAGCTGGTTTCTATCATCCAAACAGGACGGAAACAGGGCAGTTTCCGTGCACTCGTTACAAAAAATATATTATATAATTATACATATTACTGTATATCATCACTATTAAATCCTAAATATTGAACGGCATTTTTGACTTATAAGTACACCGAAGAACTACCTTAATAAACTATTAGTTATGTTATTCAACTAAAAAATAATAAGTGAATGTTATTAATAACTAATAAGAGTATGTAAATAAAATATACCTGTGTGTAAGGGTCCTTTGTGTGTACCCAATTTCAGGGCACATGTCTTTGTATCTACCTGTCTCAAAATTGTACCTTCGCCGAAAAATAGAGGCTTCCTGGCATCGACTACAATTGTGTCAAAGTATGATCTCCAATTTCTGTGCGGTTCATCAGTCTGTAATTAAATATTGATTGTTAAGGAAATTTATGAATTATGCAGTTCTTAACTAGAATTACATAAGACGGTTGAGTGTTAAAACTATTTATACTAGTACAAAATGTTCGCACTATAATTCTGTTAACTTCGAAAACAAATGAACTCTAATAATAAACGTAAGAAAAAGTTGAATGATGTTAACAGAGGTGTGCGATATATAATTAAGATTCACGATACAATTGCTAATGTTCTATAAAAAGAATGATAAATATAAACGTTTAATGCTTTCATTGATTAGTATAATTTTTTAAAAGATAGTATGAAAATGATATCTATTTCAGTTTAGAGATCAATTCAAAGCATCAAACTTTACAACGCACTTTGTTTTAATGATATTCACCAAGATTAAGATATATGTTAAAATATGAATATTATCTCTTAGAAATTATAATTAAAAAAATGTTAAGACTATGTTAATAACTCCTTTCATATTAATTTCAGTAATAAAGAATAATCTTCTGAATGTACAAGTACTATTATTATGATATTAACTCATTGCGCCGCGTATTGTATCCCTTCCACCAACAGTCCTTTCTACGGTTATGATACCGCGCAGTACCGTACCGACATCATGTATTTATTGCCCTACAAGAATATTTTCGAGCATTGAATTACAGAATTGGTTTTTACAAAAAGACATTAATAAATTAATAAAAATGTATAATTGATAATACAGTATGTAAGAATACATGAACATGATGTGGCAATTGTACGTCATTGCCGAGTGCTCGCTGATTGGTTGAAATCAGTCATGTGGTGCGCTCGCGCACACTAACATGAATTTTCACACGGTCCTCTCACCGAGACGATTGAAGACGATCGCGGCGCGATGAGTCAAGCAACGAAGTGGCATAAAATAAACAATTATCAACGTCTATAAGTAAGCGTGACAGCATTAATACTTGTCACTGTACAAGTTGTCAACTATCTACTTCCACGCTGTGATATTTATTGTTGTTTATAATGCTTTTCATACGTGCACAAAAATTATTTCCTTTCATTATTCACTATAAAATTATCATATATTCTAATGGCTTGCTCCAGCTTGAACAATTTCATAAATTAAAAAAGAACAGGCAATTCTATTCCTATGAATTCATCCTTTTTCAATTTAAGACATTTTTCATAACGGAGCATGCCATAATTGAAATAATCACAATGTGGCAAGATCAGTTAACAGGATTAAATTACAATATATGTCTAAGTAATAAGATTTATTTTAACGTCAAATCAAAATTACACGTAAAATCATTATAGTAAAAGAGATGTGGTGCTCACTCTCGCTCCATGTGGGAAGTCAAACAAATACGTCATAATTTTGTCCGTGTAACGATAACCGCTGTTTGTTAAAAGAAAAACTTTAGCTCCACTCTCCCTTATTCTCGCCAAAAACATCGGCAATCTTTCGTCCTTTTTCACGTACTCGTCCAGATTTTCCAAAGTCTTTTTCATTAAATCGCCCTGTATGTGCACCCAGTCCACCGCATTTCTGACGTCTTGGAAAATACTGTTAAAGCTCATCGTGAGTTCTTCCTTCTTTACGCCAGTCTTCTCACGTGTAAATTGGGGCGAATTGGTGAAGAAATCTATAAGACATGCCAGAAGGTATGTCTCTGGAAGATTGAACAAGGTATTCAACACGTAAACTCGCGACTCGTCCAACTGGAGAAACTTATTTGGATATAGTTCGTAAATTTGAGAACTGCAATAACAAAATAACATTTCACTTTAATGGACAAATTAAACAGTGTACAATTGGCAAATTTTATACTTTATTTGACAAGAATTTCGCTGGTTTGTTTATTATACTTTCAGTAATTAATGGTAAATTAGTTAGACACAGTTTAAAGTTAACGACTGGTGAAATTTAAGCTAACGGTAGTTTGGTGGGTAAAATTATTCTAATTATAAGATTCCACTTCAACTTACTGCTTTAAAAATTCAAATCCATGCACGCAAACAAGGATGTTTCCATAAGCATCGACTTTGAGCAGATTGCCATATAAAGTGTCAAACCACAATCCTCTGACTGGAAAGCTTGGATCGTATTCAAACGCCATTATCTCTTGGGGATATCCCAGAGATATCAAACGATCTTTCACAAGATTGAAACCAAGTTGTTCATATTGCGGAGATTTGTATTCTGTAAATAATGACAACATATCGATTAATCAATGTATTAATAAATAAAGACAAATTATATACTTTAATAATAATAATAATAAAATTGATAAATTTGAATTTCATCTTTTCAAAAAATGGTAGTCTAAAAATGAAGAATCAAAAATTTAAATTGGACACTGAATAAAGATGCGGCAAAATTTTAGTATCCCATGTAGAAATTGACAAATAGCCGAGTACTGGCACAATATCAGCACCATTAAAAAAGTCTAGCTGGGATCCTACATAGGAATTTGGTATCGGAAATCAGTTAGTTTCCTAAGTAGGTTCCTAGGTAGTTATAGAATCTTGCCTACTTTCCTAGCTAGGGTCATAGGACGGAATTTAGGATCAAAGATCAACTAGTTTTCGACCTAGTATCCCAACTAGGAAACTAGGCAAAATCCTATAGCTACCTAGGAACCTACCACAGAATGTAAAAAAAGTCTATGTAGAAAATAGGGCAAATTTATAATTTAATCAGTGAATTTATATTGCCCTATTTTTAGAATAAATGCACATTTTAACTAATTTTATAAAAATTACATTGAACTTGCAGTGTTAGTTGACACTTTGTAACATTAAGACTAAGTAATAAGATCAATGAGTCTGATGTTAAATCAACAAGTTTTTAGTTTCATAGCATATTTCCTTTCCATCTAGCGTGTGTCTGCACAAAGAGAACTGCGTTTCTGAAAACTGTATTTGAAATTCCAGTACGCTGAATAAAAAGTTGTATTTAAAATACTATAGCTTCTGGCTTTGGAAGGATATTGTCTACAGTGTTTAATATTTTACCATACCATTGCAGTAACATTTTATGTACGATATAGTAAAATTATATATCCAGTATAGTAACAATAACCATAAATCACGGAAACTTTACAAGATGATATAAAAATTTATTATACCATATAAAAAATATTATTAGGTTGGTATAGTAATTGTATAAACAGCATAGACATAAGTACATCATAGGTATAGTAATTTTTATTATAACTTTTTTCTCAATGCAGTAATTGCTACCAGTTTTACAGCGATCAATACTGGAATTTTACTGCATCTACTTTTCAATGCAGCACAGCAAATCTTACGTGCATTTATGATCTCTTAAATTTATCTAATTTGATCATTAACATTATAACAAGCTCCTAACAGTACTTTGCAACTGAAAAGTACCCTGCAATCGCGGACATTTCCCGGCTCCATTGCAAAATGCAATCTCATCCGATGCAAAAACATTTAAGTAACAGCTCTAAGATAAATGTCTTTAAAGTATACAAATGAAAAAAGAAAGAGGAAAAGAAAAAAGAATAAAATTATTCATGACACTTGACTCATTGATCGTGGCAAACTATTAATGACCGATAATGAAGACAATGGCAAGTGCAGCCTGTTTTATATTATATAATTCGTTACATTGACGCCAGTTAATCGTGCGTGCAAGTGAAAATAACTGAAAACAGCTTATTACGATTGGCGATTAAAGTTACGTCCAGTTATTACGACTTACCCGCAAGTGTGTAATCCATATCAAATCCATAAAATTTGATGTTCTCCAAATGGAGACTCCTGTTGACAAATATTCTGCAAGAAAAACAAATTGCATTTATACAACGCTTCGCATTATCCTCGTTCGCTTATTTTATTTTCAGCTTTTAAAAGACTTGTAATTTTCAACGTTATATTTGTTTTCGAGTTCAGAGCCAGACTTATTTCTGATCTCGTTTTTTTCCACCCTTCACCACAAGACATTGAAATTTAATAAGGCTGGATATTTCGTTCAATTAATTGTTATGAAAAAAATGTCGCATTGCTCAGAATGTTAACTTGTTTTTTTTTTTAAAGGAATAATGGTTGGACTTACTCTTGGAATACCTCGCGGTTCGAGCTATTCATCCTTGTACCGTGATTGTTGGAGTTTTTAAGGAACATGATTATATTATTGATCCGCGCATCGGTTTATAAAATGCAGGACCTGTTGTGATGATAAGTTAGAAATAATTTAAAACCCCTTTTGGCTTTGATCCTCAAACTTTTATGTTACATTACAAAAGATATTTAGTTTCATTTATTTTTATTATTAAACATTTTAAAATGAAATTCATACAGGGCAAGGTGCACCTGTACCCCGGAATTTCATTTAGACAAAAAAAAAATAACTTCTAAAGCTAACGAATCAATTTAGTATGTGGCACATAAGTAGCACATAACTTTCATGTATTAAAACTTGACTTCTTGAACTTGAATTGAATTTCGTTTAAACAAAAAAATAACTTCTGAAGCTAACGAAACAATTTTGTATGTGGCAAATAAGTAGCACATAATTCTCATGTAATAAAAGCTTGACTTATTGAACTTGACGTCGGCGTGCAAGCTATCTGTGGTATATTTTCATTTACTTCTTTCAATTAGACGTCTGCAGTATCACAACAAAATATTTATTTTCCAATCTATTTTATCTCATTATGCTATAAATAATGTACAATGTAACATTTTGTATTACTGCAGAATAATTTGAAAAATCTTATAAATCCATATCATTCAATCATTCGTCATAATCGTGATGAACTGAAATGTTATTTAAATGGCCTTTACTATAATTTCATAAAGTAATTTAACTAGAAAAGCAATTGTCAGTTGAATGTATGTTGGAGTCAGGTAACGAAAAGGGGAACAAGGGTTAAGCGGCATAACACAATAAGTTACAAATCTCTTAACATGCTCATAATATTTCAATTGCTGGAGCTGGGTTGCTACGATGAAAAAAGCTCGGAACGGCAATTACTATCCTTCCACGACTAACTTTAACGTGCTTGAAGAACAGCACAGTGGCATTCTCTCCGCCTCTGGAAAATCACTGCCAAGGTTTAACTAACATCGTTAACCCATTAGCTAAATTTGTTTAGCTAATTAACCGTCCGTTTGATCGGTTGCCATAAATATTCGAAATCAATTTGTTTATAATCGACATCATGCAGCCTCGTAATTGGAAATTTCAAATTAAAAAATTTAAACATTGAGAGAACGAATCTAATTAATTGATAAACAATATGATTTGTAATCATTTACATTAATTCTGCACGGAGAGAAATGTCATGTTAGGTTAGCATCAATTGATGATTCCTCAACATGAAGCTAACTATTGTGCCAACATATTTATTTGCTAAAATACCAACAATTTTCATGCTATCTATGTTCATGTTAAAATAGTATTAGTTTTGAGCTGAAATAATACTAACGTCATATTCCCTTAGCACGAAAAATTCATGTTAAATGTACATTATCAGTTCATACTAGGACAACATTATATAACTATAATGGTATATTTCTGACATTTTGGTGAAATTATTTTATGCTGTAAAAGCTAGGTGATGCTACTTCTGTAGCATGAAAATAATAACACAATTATTCATGCTAATAAAACGAAATTATTTCTCTCCGTATAGTATAATAAATAAACATTGAACGAAATTCTGAAAGACTGCAATATCGTGGGGTCTTTCTCGCGCCTTTTTGGACACAAGAAACATGGCAACGTGGCAACGTTCCATGTTTTTAATTGTAAGTCATGTTGCCAAATTTCTCACGTCTGATCTGTTGACATCTTTCGACAACACAACTTTGAAATATTAGGCGATATTTTATCAACACCTGATACATATACTTTTATTCATTAAGAAAAGTCAAATTTTGTGACGAACAAGCGTCATGTTTTCAATTGTTTAATTTAAATAAAGCTCATCGATTGTTTGTAGTTAATCCAGCACGGTTAGGCTCTGTTTCAATAGAGAAAAATGGTTGCAAATTTGCAAGAAACAATTGTGATGTGAAAAGTACGGTGAATTTGACGTCGAAGACAAAGGACGGGGAAGGCCGAAAGTGAACAAAGCTTCCCCATTGGAAGCATTACTCGATGAAGAAAAACTGTCACTTACATTAGGAGTACCTCGACCAGCAATTTCACATAATTTAAGGTCATTGACACTGTCAATTTGTCATTAAAAACGGCGGAGGTACTTGCACTCCCAATACATTCGACCAATTCGTGAACATTACTATTTCACAACCTAAAAGAAGAAATATTTAATTCATCCAACCGAATGGAAAACAATAACAGATTACATTAAAGCATCACTTTATTTTGATGACCACATCTCACAATCCGCAACACAGATTGCAATTACTTTTGCACTCACTGCAATTGGATTGCGGCAAGAAACATTTCATTCGCAGCTGCCTTTTTGCGAGATTCGCGGGTGAAAGTGAAATCCAATTGTCTGGAACTTTACATCAGTATTGCGCAACGTGTTTACAGTGGTACTGAGCCGAATATCGTGGCTGACGGGGGAATACTATATAAATGAAATGGCCGAGTGAACGTGCCAGTACGATGATAAAATAAATAAGAGGCGTGCGTTTGTTGTTGCACATTAAACAATAACAATTCATCCACTGGCACTCAAAGTTCAATTACGGGATCAAGACTTTTTCCGTAACACGCCGCACGGAGAGAAAAGAATATTAATAATTAGAAACCGGGGATTACAAATTTTAATAAGCTGAATTCTAACTTCTGACAAACTTTTTGTTTCTTGTTTTGTCCGTTAGATGTCGCTATTCGGTGTCGTTAACCTATTGACTATGTCGATCATAAATAAAAGAAGCAGTTTACTAAAATTTAATAAACTGATTCAATAACTTTTAATAATTTGGTTTGCCATATAATAATAGTCCGTAAGTATAATGCTAACGTAGTAAACTTTTCATTAAAAATTGATATTGTTTTCTCTCAGTGTGGGATAATGTGAAATGTATAAATGAAGAAAAATTGGAACGAAAACGAACAAGAAGCAGTGGCGCACTGGACGCGTCGACTCGTTTAACGTGTGGTTGCCCGATTGTTTGGCGGTATTTTGTTATTTCCGCGGCCGCCGCGAGGTTGCACGTGCGACTGAATGACGCGGCTTATGAATGGGAGAAAGGAAAAGCGCGGCCGTGTATCGTCTCCACTGTCCGGCGGTGTACTGGATCCCTACTACTAATGCAACTCGCTGATATACAAGCTCAGTTTAATTGACATTGACACTATATCAAATAATCCCAATCCGATTCTAGCTCGGTTCTCGCCTAATAACCGCGATGTGCTCGCGTGATCGCGTGCAAGCATTTCGCCCGCTTGGCATTTGAATTACTTTTTTTTCCCCCCCAAAACTGCATGCTTAACGCTCATCAAAAGCGGCGCGATAAACGGATCACGTTTGGCCGACACGTGAATCACTCCGGATATTTCTACATTCAAATCAATATGGTCCCCCCCTCCGAATATCCGCTTTCGTGTTCACCGGCACACATTCTTCCTCCTTCCTTTGCAATTTCTCTTCCGATTCTTAACTTTTACATTCCTCCTGTCGTTCCCTCCGTTCACTTTAGAGACGAGATCAAATGTTAAATGGGGCTTTGGAATTTTTTCATTTTTTGTATTTTTGTTGTATTTTTTTTCTTTTGGTATCCGTTGATGTATTTTTACTTTTATTTGTGGAATGAAGTGCTTTTTTCTTACTTGTTTTGATTCAACCATTAATTTTGAGTTGAAGAGATGATGAGTCATTTTATTGAAATACTTTATTATTATTATTATTATTGTTATATATGTATGATAAAACAGTGACAAAATCGTGTATACTTTATTAATATTTAATAATAAGAAATATTTATATATTATTTCAGAAAAATTGTCAAAACATTAGTTTTTAAAATTATACAACAGTTTGTTAAAATTGTGCGCCGTATATCACTGCGCACACGCACAGTGAAGTCATCGGCAATCGTCAGCTGTTCACTCGCTCGCTACAAATTTGACAATATGTAATATTTTTTACTTAATCTGTAGCCATAACCCCAAAAAAAAAAAAAAAAAAAAAAAAATGTAATATTTTTATAAAGTGTAATATATAAATTAAAATGGCTTTGATGGAGTAACTTATATCCAGAGGCCACTAAGCATCAACAACAAACAACAACAACATATATAAATTAAACGACAATTACGTTGTCGATTAATATGTCACTGTTTTAATTTCTTTTTAAGAAAATTCTCGCAATTACTATTGTAAAACCAATAGTAGTATATAATAGTCACTTTTATTTTACTCATATCATGGGTATAAGCGAGTGGAAAATACTCGTATCGTGTATATGAAGAAGAAAAAGGTAAAGTGCGTGTTTGTTAGGTTAAAAATATTAAGTCGTTAAAAGTATATTATGGTTGAAATTATAATATTTTAGGGTTTGTTCGTGTTTTATAAATTAAAGCTCATTTAATAGAATAAAGAATATGCCTCTGTTATAATAAACTCTATAATTTTATATTAAAGTCTTGTAAAGTTTGAGTAAAATAAAATCATTATAAAATTGGGAGTGTTTATTTATTTTAACTGTCAAATTGATAAATTATAGTCCAATTCAACCTGCTATATGAAATTTCCATTTAAAAAGTTATCATTAGGCAATTCTTATTGTCTCGTATTAAATTAATATGTGCAATAATTGCCATTGCTTAAATGTAAAACGATTTTAAATTGAATTGTTATTAAAATAAATCTTTAAGAAATGTTGTTTACAAAACGTATTAAACTTTTTATTTTAAACTGAGGAATGTTCTTGAATGGCATACAAACATGAAAGATATATTAAATACTCAAAAAGTCAATTAGTTATCTGTATAATTTATCAGTTGGTTTTTTGTACAACATGCAAAAGTTAATAATTGTAAAAGAATGCAATTTAAAAAGTTAGAATATAATGGTATAATTTATTTTTATTATTTTATTGCTGCTTTTAACTTTTTCATTGTTAATTGGAATTGTTCAAGTAGTAGCATAAATGTTCTTTTAGTAAACACTTCATACTATGTATTTATCGAAAGATAATTTTAAGCATTTCTCTGCTTGAAACAAATATTAAGTACTAATTAACAAATTGATACATATCTGTGCTAATTAAATAAATATCATATAACTAAAATGTTAATTTCTTTTAAATTGATGTTGGTATTCAATTTATTTATCATTCTTTAATGAATGTGCACAAAATATATTAGCTTAGCTTTAATTATCTACTTTTTTTACTTTATAAATCTGATCCAATATATGAGAATTATAAAACTACTAACAGGAACATACATACTTATTGCTTATCTTATAATAAATATTGTATGTAATCATTAAATATTTCAGAATGTCCATCAGTATATAACATCATCAATTTCATCTCTATATAACATCATCATCATCATCATCATCATCATCATCTCATCATCTCATCAATACATCAACACTAAGAAAAATTAACTAATTTAGTAAGAATTTATTCTATTTGTAGAAGGACCTAGATATTAAATCGACTAAAATGAGTATTTAAACGTTACATAAACTGTATGACCGATTCAACTGTATTCTCATCTTATGGGGACTGAACATAACCTCAATATGTCAACGAAAACTACTTGGATTTCACTGTGTTGACGATTAGATAAATTTGTATGGCTGATCAGCTATATCAGCTAAAATCGTTTACTTTTTTTAAAGTTTTGCATTATTTTGAATAAAAATTATTTTTCTACCAATTTACCCATCTTTTAACCTAACGCATTTTCGTTTCATCTGACAGAGAATCCATGTTGTTTGTTTTGGACCATTATCTACTGTTGAAATCAGTTATCTTATTATAACGTATATAAGTTTAAAAGCAGCAAATTGTTTCATTTAAACAGTAAATTTTTATCCTATTTCTCTCGGTGTAGATGTTATTTTGTTTCTAAAAAATCTTAATGGTAACATTTTACAAAGCATTGAAAAACACAAACTATGTCGATTGATTTTTAATGAATATTACTTATTAATGATAATTAAATGATTTAATTTTACAAATAGCATAAAAATATCACTGTATTATATAAATTGCTTAATTTAATTATAAGATAATAAACATCTACTTAAGCATCAACGATGTAAAATGTATTTAATAGTTATTTTATTAAAATCATCCTTAATTATCTGATAAAATAACTTAATTCCCAGTTATTTATGTTGACAATTTACATTAAATAAATATGTCGTTAGGAACTGATAAATTACTAGTATTAATTTGTAGACTTTAAACACCAAAAATTAGTAAATCATTTTTCAGCAAACAAAAAGAAGAATTTAATAACCATTGATATATTAATAATTGAATATACATTATTTATTATAATTAACATTAGAATAGTTTTATTTTGCATAAAATTTTTATTAAAACAAAAAGTTAATTGGATAAATAAATTATAATAAAAAAAAATTGAACATTATTTGCATTAATGAAAATTAAGTAAAGAAGGAATTGAAATAAGTGTACAAAAAATATATTAGATAATTTATTACTGTATATCAAACTGTGTTTGTACTTTTTCTTTTTGTAAATATTAAAGACTTACATTATTTATATTAAAATGTATCTTCTTTGCTGAAATATGTGGAGCTTAATATACACTTAAAGTCAATAACTCGTCGACAGAATATTTCTTTGTTTATAATGAGTTTGAAGATATGTTTTTACATTTAAAATTGATTATACACAAAAGGCTAGATAATCGAAATGTGATTGGATATTTGTACAATGATATATGAAATTTTCGATCAACAACTGATTTCAGATTTGACATTATATTAAAGTTATATTTACTATATTTTAGGTTTTACATCTCATATTTTTTTTCACAATCATTTACGTGTCAGAGGAACGAAATATTTCAGTTATATTTTTATGTATTAAAACAATCTCGTTTGGAAATCGTTTTAATATAAGAATTAAGAGATATCATTATTTTATTGTGATAATACTTTGCAGGAGGTATTAATAATAAAACATCATTTATTGTACATTTAAACAGTATACTGTGTGTTTTTCTTGAAATATATTCGTATCATAAACATTATTAAACATTTCTATATAATCTTAAGAAAAATAATTTTATTTATAATATTATTATTATTGCAGCATAAAATATTTCGCAGTGATTTAAAGAATGAACGTTTCGTTCATTTAAAGTGCATGAAAATGTTAAATATAAATGGCAAACTAAAATTCCTTGTACTTTAAATTATTATTTTTACTGTCGTTTTATTGATAATACAATTATTACAAATATCCAACGTGAACCGAATTGGCCTATCTCATATATGCTCCTATATATCAAACAATAAATACATACTAAAACATTCGTTAACATGGAAAAAAATATGAAGTGCACTACTAAATTTATATTTGTGAAATCCAAGCAGTTTTCGTTGACATATTGAGGTTATGTTTAGTCCCCATAAGATAAGCGTATGGTTGTATCAGCCATACAGTTTATTTAACGTTTAAATATTCATTTTAGTCGATTTAATATCTAGGTCTTTCTGCAAATAGAATAAATTCTTACTAAATTAGTTAAAAATTGCTAAATAAACTCATTTACCTATCAAAACGAATACTTTTTTTTCTGTGTAAGTAAAATTCATTATGTTATTAACCATATGCACAGTTAAATTTTGTGATTACTTTACACTCAAAAAAATAGGACAGAAACATTACTGTTTTTAACTGTGTTTCAAATGTATATTCGTGTTTAAGTAAAAATGAGAGTCTTTTAAAAGAGAAAATTTTCTGTTTTATTTATAAATATAATATTTAAAACAAGTTTTCTTACTTTTAAAGAATAGAAATTTTTACTGAAAGATGGATATACATCTGAGGTACAGTTAAAAAGTAATTTTTTCTGTCATATTTTTCTCAGTGAATAATTAAATTAGCCAGATGACTTATTTTTTCCCTCAATGTAACAAGTTTTCCTTCGGTGCATCAATTTGTTTAACATTGCATTATTTAAGCAGGTGACATTGTTTAATCAAACATTCTCGACCTGATAAAAATTGTGAACTTCATTAAACTTTTTAAAATTGTGAGTGTATTAAAATTGGAAGTATCAACGACCAATGCAGACATAAGAATACACACGAAAATCGTAAGATAAGAGAATACAGATTGATCGCAAAGGTCGCTGTTATGACATTATGAAGTGATAGAAGAGAATAACAAAAAGAAGAACAAAATAGAAATTAATTTCAGTGTTAAAATATTCCATTTCCATCAGCTCTTATATCCCAGTAAACGTGAAATTATTAAACATTATTCAAATGCCTAAATTTTTATTGAAACTTAATAAAATTTATAAAACATTTTAGAAATATGATAACACTTTAAAAAGTTTTAAAAATAACTGATTAAGAATTTTAGAAATATGACACTGATTAGAAAGTTTTAATATAAATTTTAGATATTAGAAAGATTCAATGATTCCAATTATTGCAAAGAAAATGTATTATATTTCTCCTTATTAATCATACCTTTCTTTTTGCTAAAAGAGCAAAATTTCTTTTTTAAATTTGTGTTTGAATTTTCGAAATTAACAAAGATATTCCAATTGATAGTAAAGCAACATAATTCGGTCAAAACGATCGGGTAATTGAACTGCCTAAATATATTTGAAGCAAAAATGTTCCATGCCTAACGCAAGTTTATTTTTGATAAGAGAAATCATCTTATATCTTATATTTAATATTTTAGATATTATGTATGCACATGATAGAATATATATGACTTCATATATAATATACGATGCTAATGGGTGTTATGCTCGATTATGTAAATACGAAACAGTTATAAAATTGAGATTAAACGTTTGCAAAATTAAAATATTAATAACGTTATCAAAATTTCTGGCCATTATTCGTTATGAAATTAATCAAAATTTTCCATCCATGCTTACACTTATATAAGTACGTACACGTAACACAATATCGACTTTAAAAGAACATATTTATATTATTTAAGTGTAAATTTATAATTTTTTAAAATTATATCTATGAAATATATAGCTTCTCTGATAAAAATAATTTATAAAATTTACTTTCTTTCCCAAATTTATAACACAAGATTATTTCATATCACGTAATTATGAAATTTTTGTTAAACATTGCACTAATAAGATTATCTTTTTACTATAATTAGAATCCGTTTATGTGAAATGAATTTCCTCTTGGTGCACGGGCAAGTAAAAAATCGATTTTCAACAGTAAAGAAAAGGCTTATTTTTAATCTTATCAGTTAATAGATTAAATGATAATGCCAACTGATAAGATTTAATATCTGGTTTTATTGATTGACGTTTAACAGTATTTTTTGTCAGCATTCCACCTTTAAATGGTAACAATAAAATACGCCAAAAATGGAGCATAAGCTTCCCAATATTTATATAGACATTTTCTCTTACCAAAATTTGTATAATTGTCGCTATTTACAAACATAACTTTTTTTTGCAAAAAATATATCAGACGCACACCGTGAGGTTACAAAACATTTATTTTGAGAAACAATTATTCTCAGAAATTATATTTCTTTAATATTACTTTTTTATAAATAATGTAACTTTTTTCATGTATAGGTATATAAATATTGTATTCTTTTCGCGGAAAAAAAGGGGAATTGCATTTAGGTCTAAAACTTTCTTGGAATATTCTTTATTAATACATTATTAGAATTCTATTTCAGGCATTTACGAAAAAATCAATAGGAAAGATGTGCTGCACAAATCGCAAAAGTGTGCAATAATGTGATGCAGCTAATGTTATAGTCGTTGTTTCTTCCTTGACATATCAAAAAGATACGTAGATTTTTTTTTAATAGTACATTTCTGTACGGTCGCACTGTGTATAAGATATATTTTATACGCACACCCAAGAAAATTTATTAATATTTGCTATTATTTTTTTGCAATAACTCGAGGATATGTGTGTATTTATAATATTCCTTATAACATGATGTAGTATTCTAAACAAAAAATATTAGAAAAAAATTGTTATCTAGGAATAGAACTCGTTACCTCGCAATCACCAATCACGTATTTAACCGCCCCATCAAAAAAAAAAAAAAGTTATAGGTTGCCATATATGCAGAGTATTAAATGAAACATATATGGTCCATATATGTTTTTCCTTAATTCATATGTGGACCATATGTTATCCCTTAACCCATACATGGACCATATACGTGTTCCCTTAATCCATATGTGGACCATACATGTATTCCCTTAGCCCTCGCAGGGCTACCAATACATTTTATTTTGAAAGTGAATAAAATATATTAAATTCTTGCTCTCTAATAGTAAATTTTTGTGACTTTTTCTCTCAGCATAATTAAACTTATTTAAGTGGAATTAAAGTATGTTTTGATTGAAGTGTATATGAAAACGTCTTCTGTTGATTGTACGCAATAATTTTCTATATCACCTACGAATGATATAAATTATTACATGGTAACAGATCAATTACATATGCCAAGTGTCGTCTGCAATTCAGAAGTGGAGGACCACTTAACAAGTATATTCATGCATAGTAGATATTTGGCCACGCTGATTCAGCATCTATTATGATATTTATAGAGATAATTTCTTCATAAAATCTTAAATTGTATTAATTTTGTAAACTCACGTGAAATCTTGTCTGGCTAAGAACTCTATGATTTAATTGTAAAAAAGAGCTAAATATAATTGTGATAAACAATAATCAAACTAAAATTTAGTTAAATCAAACAATGCAATTACTAATAAATAAATTAATATTAAACTGCCTCTTATCAATAGGAGTAATTAATAAAAAAAGTGCATGCAACAAGCTTTTAAAAACATTCACAACGAAGGTTTAATTTGTCAAATAAATTTGTGTTTTATAAACGTTCTAAATAGTCTGAAAAATCGAAGAATAATGTGTAAACAAAAGAATGAATTGTGGAGAATGAGACTTTTTTTCTATTTATATCATTATAAAATATATAAATAATTAATATATATTTAATTTTAGAGACTTTAATATATCATAATTATATTGTCACTAATAATAATTATTATATAAAATTGAATTTCACTGTATAATTTTTTTTAGCATATTACAAGCTACTAAAGAAATGTTCTTATTAGTTTTACATTTTTTGGAGATATAAATAGCAACATAAAGAAAAGTTTGAACTTTGTCATTTTATATTAATGTAATATCGAACAAATGGAAAGTGTTCTAAAATTATGCAGTGATTCTCTGAATATGTATGATGAAATATTTATGAAATTGAACTTGATTCACTTATTAAAAGAACATTTCCTTTCTTACTTAATAATTAACTACTATAATTTATAAAAATACCACTTAATAAAACTGGCATCATGTAAATGTTCTTTAATTAGATTTAATTATTTAATAATTAATTATTACTAATTAATATAATAATTATTGTACATTGTATTAATTATATCTAATTATAATCAAATATTGATTGTGTAGAGTTAATTTAACATCTGACATTAACATTCCACAAAAAAATGAAAAGAAAAAAAAAATGTTCAAATGCCTTTAAATAAAAATTATTTATAGAATTTAACCTTAGCTATATATGATTTAATTTAATTAGTGTTAAATATATAGCTATATATAAATCCTGAACTTATTAATATAATTTAAACTGTTTTCAATATTTTTTATTTAATTAATTAATAGAATAAATTAATGTTTTTTATAACAAACGTCACATTATTCATAAGACAATTTAAAAGCTTTCACAACATAAACAAATAATTAAACTATTACTAGATTTTCATATAAAATTATATACTTTTATAAAATCGTATAATTTATTCCAATGAATATGTTCTCCACAATCATACTCAGCCAGAAAATAAAATAAACTTTTAACAATTGATTATTATTTACATGAAGCATCCAGTTGTTTAAATAACTATGTCGTTTGAACTATGATTGGAGTTACCTAAAATCATAGCTATAAAACAATTAACAATAACAATGCAAAACTATTGATAACGAGGCATTGAGTAATGGAAACACGAGATGATTATAATTGACTATTAATTATTGGGAAATGTTTAATATTTTTGATTGAATGCGAGAAGTCGTTGGGTGTTAGTTGCAAGTTCAATATCAAATCTTGATCCAACTTAGGTGAAAAAGTTTTAACTGACCTTTGACTAGCCTGACGGTAGTATTTTTTATGATTAATCGAATCGTTGTCGTTCTGTGGAGTAGTCGGGATGGAATCCAAAATATGGTGTTGGGAATTGCAATTTTCCAGCTCCATAGTTGTCTAAATGTTAAACAAACAAACAAAGAATTATTAGATATCGTGATTGCAAATAATTAATTAGGTAATTTTAAAAATAAAGACATATTTTGATTTCAACAAATGTACATTTGTAGGATGAAAGAAGCTTGTCCTCAATTGCTTGATAAATATGTTTTTTTCTTTCATTACATTAAAAAAAAACTAATGTTTTTATCTGTGTTGCAATGTATTTGGTAGCAGATTACTTTTCAGTCGAGTGATTTATATTTTGAAATTATTTGTCGCAACTTGTTTGTTTTCATGTTTACGTGTCACAAGTTCCTCGCGATTAAAAGAATAAGGAGTATTGAAAACATTATTTTAAAATTAAATTATTTGCGATTATGTTTTGTGACGCTCAAATTCAGGCGAATTACTTGTTGTAAATAAAAGCACATAATTTCTTGTGAATGTACAGGAATATTACGTGTGTAGACTAATTCAAACTCTATTAATACAGCAATGAGAAAATTCCTGAAATGAATGAGTGTTCACACAACACTTATACTGAATACAAAATGCTCGGACTAAAATTTTCATTTAATACTCGTGAACTAAAATTTAAAAGAAAATAATTTTACAACGTTGAATACTTTATTTTATTTTTATATTATTTTTTTGATTAAAAGTAAAAAAGAATTTAAAACGTTGAAGATACAGAATTATAATAAATTTTATGTTTTCAACACATTATAATTAAATAATTAATAATTACCTCATTTAATACATGAGATTTGTAACATAATAAGCATTGGTACCAAAGTTTATTACAAAAATTCATTGTCATGTTTCAAAATAATTTCAACAACTTTTATCCCTCATTTATTTTAAAACGGATAGAAAAATAGAAAACAAAAGTGAGCATGTAAACAGAAAAATAAGCGTGAGTCATAAATGTCAAAATGATGATACAGTTTTGTTATATATAACCTCATTCTTCCCCCCCAACACCCAATAAATAACCTGAACACGTATTCTCACGCGATAATTATCAATATTAAATCAAACTTTTACATTTAAAAAACACATGATGTAACAATCCGCATCAATTTCCATCAGTAAACATAAATAGTTCATATCATAAAAATTGTGATTATAACAACAATCTTACATTGTTCTACGCTGTCTAAATTTCGTCGCGAACAATCAACGTAACATTTCTCTTTAATTATTATCATTCGCACATAACTGTTAACATTGTAACGGTACCTGTCAACACGCGTACAACTTCAATATATTATTCTTTAAATAATAATTTAAACGAGTCAGCTGTTAACATTTAATCACCTTCGATACAATTATCGTACAAAGGAAAAAAAAAAGAAAAAAGAAATAGAACACTAAATATTGTGTCAATGTTAATGACAAATGCATTAAACTTGGTAAATAATGTAAGTGTAAAATAATTATTGGTTAAAGAAGAGAGGCGGGCATAAGAATTGCAGACGCCATTTGTTCTCATATATACCTTATATATTTAGACGAAAAAATGATGTTTGTCGTTTAGAAAGATTTCACGCGTATTAGCGGACCTGTTCGCTCGAGTGACTAATTACTAATGTTCGTTATGTGATTTCTTTGTGACGGAGAAGGAAGCGCAGCAAACTGTGCCTGTCATCGGCACGATAAAGGGGAATCAGTGCGGCACCCGGAACGCGGCGTGCGCTCACCACTCAGAATCGAGTACTACATAGCCATATGTATCCTACAATTCATTTTGCCATTTCGGAACATTCGAATTGACCTGCGCGGTCGCGCTTGCGCGCACCACCGCGCACATCAAATTTATTGCACTCGCCAATTTTACAAAATGCAATTCATCCGAGTTGTTAATTATAAAATTTCATTAGATCTTATCCCGCTGTACGATTCGTCAAATTGATTGGACATTTGACATTGATCGTGGGCTAAATTAGTTGTTTATAGATTACCCTATAAACGAATAATATTTAATATTAAGTAACTTTATTAGAACATAATATTATTTAATATTATATAATATTCTATGAACATTTCTAGAATATTAAAATAATATTCCAGGTACATGTTAAATGTCCGCTTGAAATAATATTCCTGGAATATTATTTTAACATTCGTAGAATAATACTTTAATGTTTGTAGATTGTTATTATAATATTCGCAAAATGATATTGTAATAATTGAAGAATATTTGTATTACAGGATATTTTACATTGAAAAATTGTTAATTTAAGATAATGAGAAACTTATACCTTTTTTTATTATACGAACATTAAAATAATATTCTAGAAACATTATAGTAACATTCTGGGAACATTAAAATAATATTCTAGGGGCATTAAAATAATATTCTGGGAATATCATTTCAAGTGGATATTTAATATTCATAGTATTTACATAGGATATTCTACAAATATTATGTGCTGATACGAAATATCCCGAAAACATTCCTGGAATATCAAAATAATATCCCAGGAATTGTGGCAATCAACTTTTTTACAGAATTCAAATATATTTTCTTTAGATTAGTATCTTATAATGTATTGCTATAAAATGTTGCCGGGCATTCTTATCATTGACTGGTGCCAAAGTGTGATGATACAATGTAATGTCACTTGGCGTAACTAGTTGGCGCCAAAACTTGTCACCACAACTTGGTTTAAGAACATCTTGATTACGCATGTTGTGGCGTTTCAATATGGAATTATACCTTGGAGTTACATCATGATTCAAAGTCTTAGTGTCACACTTAATGCCACAAGGTGGTACAAGCACATGGTTGTTTACTTCAATATAATACCTTGCTTGTTTATACCATTTTATAGCTTGACTATGACTCGTCTCTCGAGTTAATTTTGTTAAAGATTTTCATGTTAGATGTTAAAGTAAATAAAGTATATTTTATGAATATGAAATTACAAAAATCTATTTTGAATTCAGGTCAATTGGTTTCGATTTTATAGCACAATGCATGTTGGATTCAATTCACATTATTCCATTCTTTACACCACTTCTGATTCTGTCTTGGACACTTTGTAAACATTTTTTAATTTTTCAAACATCAAGTTATAGCAGACTATATGTAATTAAGATAAAATGGTATTGATGTTATTTATAGTAGGATATATTAAAGATTATTTATATATTAAATAGAAATTAATTGATTTTTAATTGTTAATTATTAACATAATCATATTACGTTTATTTGAAATTATTTTCAGATTCTATTGGTATATTTAAAGTACCATTTATTAAAATCCATACGTAACATAAATCTTAATTAGTTTTTTATGTAAAATTAGTAAACATAAATAAAAATAATATTCTTATTGATAATTCCTTAATCAAATTTGATGTAAAAATTATCAGATAGAAGCAGTCAATTAATTATATGAGTTGTAATTTAACGATGAATTTAAATAGATTTTCTAATGATGCGCATTCATTTACCATAGTTTCAATATGAGAAAGAAAGGAAAATGATAAAAGTTTGATATAGATTTATGAATTCCCTTTATTTCGAATATGCAAGAATAATCGTTTGACACACACTTATTCCTATGTATATGTATATAACGCAATAAAGAAATGAGTAGATTTCAACTATCATTCATATCAATTGAATCATTCAACTACTTTTTTATAATTGACCTGTGTCATAGTTATTCTGATGCAAGAAAATGAACAGGATTACAAAGGGCAGTTATAATGTTCTTCATGAATATTCTTCATTAATTATTAAAATTGTCATTTTAAAATTCATTTATTATAATCATAGGAGGAGAGAGAGAGATAAATATATAACTAACCAAAAATGAAATAAACTTCTTTTATCATTTTTTATTGTACATTTAATTAATAACAAAGAAAATATAATATAAAATATTTTATAATTTATGTACAAAATGAACAAAAATTTAAAAAATATAAAATATAAATATCGATAATTTTATTATAGTATGAAATAAAGTTTATAACTAGTTTAATGAAAAAAATTATTATGGTAATATAAATTTAAAGTGTAAAAGATATTTGTTTACAATAAAAAATAACAATTAAATTAAAATTTACACCCAATTCTCAAAGCTATTTTAGTTTTAATAATAAATGAAGAATTAAAGGAAATATCCTACAGTTAAAAGGTGTGTTTAAAGATAAACATAAACACAAATGACCTGGAATAGATTGTATCATCAAGTAAACAAAACACGGCGCCACTTATTAGAAAATTATGGAACTTACGAATAATTCCATACTACTGTTCTACAATAAACATTTAATTTGCAATAAAAAATTGAGTATAATATTGATTGAACGTATTAAAATTACTGAGCCATAGAAACTTGTGGCTGGGTCAGCTAATAATATTACATTTCTTTCATTTCACAACTGTCATTTATATCACAGGTCTATAGACACATCATTAAATCAAAAATAAATAAATAAAATAAAAAGAATCTGAATAAAGAAACAAACAATTAAAATACAAATCTAAGTAAAAATGATACGATAATCCATGGTACAATAAAATATGATAACATTTCATTATACACGAAAATACTTGATAAATCCATAACAGCATGTTAATTATACAAATGCGATCAATTTTATAATCAGTATCATCAATAACAGTCATTCATAATTACAGGGACAGACAAATTGTCGCAGTACAATTGTTATTAATGTTTGTCATTGACTGCGATAGTAAGTGATGCACGTTTTAACATTAAACAATAAATAATAAATACATGACAACACGGACATATGGTGGAGAAAGTAAAGCTGGATATAAAGACGATGACAAGCTGTATTATGTTAGCAAGAGAGCACAGATGTAATATAGGTATAGTGGATGAGTAAAAAATCAGTGATAACGAGAAAACCAAATGAAATTAAACGTAAAAATATAGACCTGTGGGGCGCGCGTACAATCGGCGTACGCAGTGGACGTGTGCGTCCGCAACGCCGAGCGAAACAAATTGTTGTTAACGCGCCGTGGACCGTACACCCAAATCCGCGAACAAATTGCCAATTTCGCGATTCTCCATGCGTCCGCGGTAATCATCCTGCCGTCGTCGTTGTTTGCGCCCGAGCGACGTTACTCGAGCAATTACATTACGTCGCTTTTGTATTGCGTAAAATTAATCCAATTTAGGTGACCTCGACCATCACATAACCTTTAAAACGTTCTCGGTCGCTCGACGGAAGACCGCGTGGAGTTCACTTCAACCGCACCAGATCGCACGTACGACGACTCGATCGAATTCGATCTACCGATATCGCGCTTTTATCGCAGTGATGCCAGTTTCCGCACGCATATAGAGACACTGCGCGCGCAGCCTAGACTCGTTCGGTTGTTTTAAATTCGTTCGAAAATGTTCGGTTGTCGGCGCAACGCGTATATCTCGTTCGGCTTCGATGACCGAACATTTCCGAACGAGTCTAAGCTGCGCGCGCAGTGTCCACAGGTGTGTGTGGAATGTGGCATCACTGCTTCTATATTGTTCCAATTTTGCCAACACTTTTCACCTTTTTTGTTGACCGTTCGACTCGATCGGACGACGCGTTCGATCCATCGATTCAAACCAAGACTTTAGTTCAAATAAGCTTAAAACTCCGTTGTTATTTTATTTATTGTCTTATATTTTATTTTTTAAATTAGTACCAAAGCAATAAACAGTTGAAATTGTATTAAATAATTTAACGTCGAATTTCAATCGAATAATTGATTTTTGAATAGTTAATATTTTTAATTATAATTGCACGTTTTTTTGTTATTGTTTTAGGTAAATATATTTATATAACTATTAATATTAATATTTTATAAATATTTTGGTTAAATTTAACAAAAATTCAATTATATTTTCTAATGAAATTTGAAAACATAGGAGAATTGACACCTTCTTTATCCTTGTTTGTCTCGTGAAAATAGAATGAGTTGCATATATAACATTGGAACAACAATGAATACCACCCTGAAAAGAGTTCAATCCACTTGTAAATAAGTAGTGAGATGAAGCAGCTGAAACTGTCATCCGCTTTAAACATTTTGATATGTCAAGTATAGGAATGATAGTGTTGATATACAATTAAAAAATGATGATTGTGAAGTTCTTATGTTTTCATATTTAACAGAGTGTAATTGTTATAAAATTGTCCCCTAGATATTTTAAATTGCTGCTTTAATGTGAGTTAGGTAAGATTGTGTTTTAATGAAAAAAAATGCATGCCATAGGTTATACGTGATATGAATTACATTATTTATAATGAGATTTTTCAAACGACATTAACATTATCAAACTAGATGCATAATCTATTCTTTATAACACCTTTATTTATATCCATTCTTTATTATATGTACCAGTTTTGCTCTACGGTAATTTTTTACTTTGTTTTGCATTATCTACTTTATTAATACATTTATTACAAATATTTGTATTGCATATAAATTATATTATTGTATTATTCATCAGTATTATTTTAACATAACATATACACGTATGTGTGTATGCATACCTACATTTGATAACATTATATATTCATATATATATATATACATAGATATCCATTTTTATTGATAATAATTACTCATTATTAAGAAATCGACACTAGAAGTCATTGGATATTATTCACTATTTCTTACTTATTTATCTTGCATTTAGAAACACTTTGAAAAGATCAATTATGATATGGAATTTTATTTCTTAGTACAGTTTAATTTTATTTAATATTGTTAAGAAATATTTTTAATAAATGGTAAATAATCAAACTGTTTTATACCATATATTTACTTGTCCATGATAATATTTTTAATTTCTTTCATTTTCATAATTCAAAACAACATGTAACTCTTTTTTAATAATAATTTATTTGTCATGAATAATTGAGCAAATTCATTGTTAAAACTTTATTAATAAGTTTGTACGTTATAAATTAACAAATTACACCACTGAATTGCACAACTTTATTTCCTCGTTTTGCAGTTTCAACATGCCTAGTACATATTTGTATGCAATCAACAATGAAGGCCGTATTTTTGGCCTTTCAACAACTGGGAATATGTGGAGGGAATTTGTATATTTAGGATTAGAATTTAAACTATTATCAGCTGTGCCACATTTTATGTGGGCTATTGGTGGAGATCGTCAAGTTTATGTTCATGTACATGGTTTGGATATTCCAATAAGAATAAAAGAGGAAACTTATGAAAATGAGGTAAGTTCATTTTCAATCGCATTTAATTTTAATGTTATATTTCATTTGCAATGTATTGTATTTTTTATTTGTCGTTGTATTTAATTTGACAGAGGTGGCTTCCACTAGAAGGATTTAGTGGCAGGCTTTTACCAACTGACAGATATAATTTTTCAAATCAAGACGGTAGTGTTGATCGCAGTCGAGACAAAGTCAAATTACCATCAATGGCATGGCAATGGGAGGGCGACTGGCAAATTGAAACAACACTGGATGGTCAACCTTTGGATCATGATGTAAATTAGACAATATTGTATTTTAAAGAATAGAAAATTCAATTTTACTCACCTTAAAAATAAAATATCATACTCAAACCGAACAAAAGTGGTTTTAAGTAATATACTATTAAAGACTTGTTTTTTCCCATGATTTTCTATTTAAAGTTAATTATTTAAACATTGTTTAGGGCTGGACATATGCTGTTGATTTTCCAGCAACTTTTACAACAAAAAAGCAGTGGAAGTCGTGTGTGAGAAGAAGAAAATGGGTTCGTTATAGAAGATACAGTGCCATGAATTCATGGTGTGCTATTGCACCTCTTCATAAAGATCCAACAAAGGTTTCATTTAATAATTCATCATACAATGTATGTACTTATATATAATAAAAAATCAGTCATAAATATTTGTGTTTTATCCGAATTAGGAACCATTTATTGATGTGGCTATAGGTGGTAATCAGATACCTGGCAGTAGCTCCGGGAGTTTAATAGTCTGGGCAGTAACTGCACATGGACGGGTAATTTAATTTTCATGATATGCATAATTTTTAAAACAGCATAGTACTTAAAAACTTAAATATTTTGTGAATTAGGTAATGTTTAGAGTTGGTGTTAGCACAACTTGTCCAGAAGGACAACGGTGGAGTGCCATAAAATTGGCAACTGGAAACGAAGCTTGTCAAGTCAGTGTCGGAGTTACTGGTTTAACATGGATTACACTTTTGAATGGCAAAGCATTAGTTCGTACTGGTGTTACTCGAGAAAATCCTATCGGTATACCAATATATATTTAACTAATTTTAATTTTAACTTCTAACTTCCTTACTTATTTTATTCTTAATTGTAGGAGACGATTGGACTGAAGTTGAACCTCCGGTGAATGATTTGCGTATTGTACAGGTAAGCGTTGGAATGAATGCAGTTTGGGCAGTGACTAACAAAGGCAGCGTTTGGTTTCGACGAGGAATTAAAGGCGAAATGTCTGGCGTATGCGAGCAATTGGCAACCGGCACAGGTTGGGTTGAAATGCCAAATAAAATGGCTTTGGTTTCTGTTGCTTCGAATGATCAGGTTTAATAAAAATTTAGTACAAATTCATGATTATGTTTCTGTTAATATGAATGTTAATACTCACCACCTATATGAATTTTTCAGGTTTGGGCAATTGGGTTCGATGACAGGTGTATGTACTATCGTAGTGGCGTTACTTCGTCGGAATTAACTGGTAAAAAATGGAAACCATTGAACATACCTTTGCAACTCAGCAGAGCAAGCAGTAACGCGAGTTTATCTTCAACCAATCGACATAGTATGTGTGGAAGTTCGCAAAATCGGCATCAAAGTTGGAGTTCTTTGGTTCATATTACTATTATATTATTACAAATTTATTCAAATTTATACCGTTAAATGTATTTCTTTAAAATGTTCAATTTTTTATTATTAGAATCGACCACATAGTACAAGTGATGGTACTTCCTTGGTTAGAGATTGGGAAGAGCAATCACGATCAGCACCAACACCCACTTCATTAAAGTTATGGCAGAAAACCAATAATGGCGCTTTATTGAATAATGCACAGCAACAGTCATTTCAAGAGGAAGGACCTTTGCAAGAGAAGAGACGGTAAGCCTTTTTGTATTTAAAGAAGACAAATCTGACACAAATTATACTATTCTTAATTGCAATATTTCATTTGATATAAAAATTGATGTATGCTTCATTTCAGATTAGCTAACTCATTGGACATGGGAGATTTAACCGAAGCCAGTGTGGCCAATATTACTATTTCTAATGAGTCATTGCCAAAAAGCGGCGAATCCATAGTTGTTACAGGGAAAGGAATGGGGAGTACTGTTAAGGTAACATGCTATTTTAATTTCATCTTTCTTTTCCAAAACTCCCTTTAAAATTAAATTATACAAACGCTATTTCATATTATATCAGGTGAATCCTGCTGCTTGGAGTCCAGTTCATTCAGTTGGTTCGATGGTAGGTACCGAAGCGCACCCTGAAACCGATGGAAGTATTTTCGATCCAGATTTCAGAAGTGATTCTGGTATTTATGGCGAAGATGATTCTAGCACCGGTGTGTATTGGGCGGAATGTGATGTTTTGTGGTCAAAAGTGGAAGCTGGTGCTTGTATCATTGATCTTAGTAACCCCCCAAAATGGTAAACTTATAATGAAAATGTGTACATTTTTTCTTAATTTAGATATAACGTACTTATGAATAAAATTTGTTTATTTTTTCAGGATTTCCGATGGCAACGGTATTGTTCATGGAGAAATTTCTGAACCATGGCGAATACAAATTTTAGATGAATTAAAAAATAGAATAAAGGACGTTGACATTGATCCTATGCAGTATGAAAAAGCGATTGAAAAGTGAGTTTTATTTGTATATGAAGCTTAAAAAAGTAATACATTTATTGAGCGAATTGTAACGTATCTTTATTCTTGTAGATCGTCTTGGGTAAAGAATGGCGATGCCAAATGCAAATTTAAAAGTAATGGCGGTTATGAAGACTGTGTAGTGGAATTGGAATGGATCAGTAGCGAAAGTGGTTCTCTTGATTCTGGAACTTTGACAATACTAAATGTAGACGGGGTCACAACATTGGTAAATTTATTATATTTAAAACTTATTAAACAAATTGTATGGGTATAAATTTAACTTCCGTTAATACGATGATTGTCAATTTTTTCTCTCCGACATTTTTAGATTAAAATAAAATTAGTAATTACATTATTTTCACAGTTACAATTTCCAATCGCTGAAATAGTTTGCGTGGTATGCTGCAGTGAACCAGGCAGTCCTCGATTAGCAATTCATTTACCGAGAATATCTTCTGCGAAAGTTGTTAGATTACAATTTGCAAGTGATACAGAATTGGAGGAATGGATATCTCATTTAACATCAGGTATATTTGAAATTTTCGCTAATTTAATTATAATACATTTTATATTTTCCTTAATCGTCGTTTATCCTGTTTAATATGTAATGTTTATTATAGTTACATGTCAGATGAACAATATTTATGGTAAACCAGGACCTAATTCCATTTGGGCAACGACTGCTTTAGGTGACGTTTTCGTATGTGACCCAGCAGTATCAGAGGTAAGCAATAATTAGAAATAAACTCATAGATACTTCTATTTTATAATAATTTCTTTTGAATTTCGTCTTTTATTAAGTTGTTATATTGAGAAAAAAAGTTGTTTTACTATAAATGTACTATTTCCAACGTTAAAAGGTATAGAAATATTTAATATAAATTTTTTTTACCAGTGATCATTGCATATAAATACCGGAAATATCGGTGTATAAAAATATTTTTTTCCAGAAAAATCAGCGTTTAGATGGATTATATTCACAAGATTTAAATGCTGGTGGCAAAGATACACCATTTGAGAGTATTTTGCAAAATGGTTTTGGCCCTGGTTCAGTTTTTCACGCCTGTGCTTGTATACATGACGATGCAGACAGGTTGGCTGTTAATTGTACTAGATCAAAATAAGATTTATTATTTATAACAAAATAATTTGTTATAAAATATTTTGTTGGACATAAATATCAAATTTTTTAATTAATCGTGCTGAAATTTTATTTCAGGATTACTTTTAATTTTGTGTGCCATGTGGCAGTTTCGGTAAAGCATAAGAATACAGCTGACAGTGATGTAGCGTTACATTTCAATCTTCGATTAAAAGAAAATGTTATCGTACGGAACAGTTACCAAAATAACCAATGGGGAGACGAGGAACGAGCCGGAACTCCACCCGTCAAAGCTGGATCTGATTTTATTTTAAAAATTGTATGCGAAGAACGCTTTTATCGTATATTCATTAACGACGTGGAATTTACAACTTATAATCACAGAATACCATCACAAAATGTAACCCACTTGCGTGTCAAAGGACTGCTTACATTGCGTAGTATTATTTATAAATCTCCAAATGTAAGAGAATAAACTATAATTTATTTATAATCAGTTGATACCTCTGCGACCGTGTACAAACTAAACAATTTAATCCATCTTTCAGATAATTATTGAGCCTTTATCTATGTTTTGGTGGCAAATAGGGGGTCACTTAAGAAGAGTAGAAACTTGCAGTTCTGGTATAACTTGGGGTATTGGATATGATAATACTCCATGGGTATATACTGGAGGATGGGGTGGTGGAACACTTAAAAGTATTTTACATTTATTTCAAAACTGCTTATTTTATCTGACAAATAATAAAACTATTAATTAGTTCAATTAAATTAATACAAATTATTAAGTAAATAATTTTTTTATAGTATTAGATGCAAGTAACATCGGTATAAATTCAATGGTTGACACGCACAATTATTACGTTTATGAAAACCAACGTTGGAACCCAGTTACTGGTTACACGTCACACGGACTTCCAACAGATAGATATATGTGGAGCGATGCATCTGGTCGCAAAAAGCGCACACGAGAACATACCAAATTATTATCTATGCACTGGCACTGGGTGAATATCAATTTCTGTCAACATTATACTTAATTAATTAATTAATCGATTTATATATAATATTTTCAAGGTCAGTTACCTCCCTGGTGGAAATAATTTGCTGAAAAATGTTGAAAAATCCCAGTTTTATCAGGTTTTCAGTGTTTTTCAGCAAATCATTTCCACTAGGGAGTGAAAATTGTTTTTAACATCAAATGGAATTTTATTATAATAGATTATTGATATTAATATATTTTATTCACTTTGTTAACAGGTTTCGGACTGGATCATTGACTTTCATACTCCTGGCGGAGTTGATCGCGATGGTTGGCAATATGCTACGGATTTTCCATCGCAATATCATGGAAAAAAACATTTCACAGATTATGTGAGAAGAAGAAGGTGGTTTCGTAGATGTCAGTTAACAACTAGTGGCCCTTGGCAAGAATTAGGAAATACTAAATTAGTTGATGTATCATTATATGTGAGTTTATTATTTTTTAATTTTTTTTATTTAAAATAGAATAAACTACAGTATAATATTATTTGTTAAAATTACATACATAATCATTTTTATTTAGATATCCGGAAGTCAAATGGAATATGTAAATGTTTGGGCTGTAGCAGCTAATGGTGAAGCTTTATACAGACATGGTGTAACGGAATCTTGTCCAATGGTTGGTGTTTATTATAATTTATCAATTAATTAATAATTAAAATAATATTAATCATTTAAGAGTTTAATTACTATCACTTCTATTCTTGTTATAAGTGTATAATATTTTTATATGCACAGATTTAACATAAAACATTGTAGATGTATTACATACAAAATAAATACAGATTAATTATTACTAATTAATCTTTGCATACAATTTAAAGGAAAGCAATTAAGATAAAAATATTGAAATGTGGGTTTTTAATTTCAAAACAATTTTCAAAACAATTTAATTGTATTTAATAGGGTGTTACATGGGAGCACATACCCAGTGATCAAGCTTTAACAGGAATTTCATGTGGACCTGATGGTCAAGTATGGGCAGTAGGTAAAAATGGATCAACCTATTGGAGGTTTGGAATCGCTCCTGATAAACCTACAGGTAATTTATTTAATAACAAACATTTTGCATTTAGTGAAAATTATGTAGTTTAAATGAATTAATATTGATTTTTAGGAGTTATGTGGCAAAATGTGGAACCACCACATGGTGCACAAGTAAAACAATTATCTGTTGGAGCTAACGTTGTTTGGGCCCTCGATACAAACGGTCGTTTATCTATACGACGTGAAATTGACTCAAAAGTTTTCCCGGAAGGCACTCACTGGCAAACTTTACCTTCCATGCCTAACGATCCAATTCATATTGGTATGATGCATTTAATTAAATTTAAATTACTGTTTAGAATTATGTCATTTTGGATGACATTATGTTAAAATAAGGGGATAGTTAGTGATTTGCAATTAAATAGTTTAAAACAAATATTTGTGTGCAATTCAAAGACAGTTGAAAAACTTTTATTTTTAGTCGAATAGCCAATGATGATAAATTTCATGTAAATAGTTGAAATTATTATTTACATTTAATTCTATTTGATTCCATTTACAAATTATTATTTTGTTTTCGATACAGTCTTACACTATGCAAAAAGTTTTTTGATCCCATCAAATGATTCAGGTAAATTTTAGTTTCGATTTTTTGACAATATTCGTCGTGTTTATAATGAAAATTTATTATAATTGAAATTTAATTTTTTATACAAATGATTAATTATAAACTAAAAATTAGAATTTTATTAAAATAATTAAAACAACAAACATATATTAATTCGGCTCAGAACATTTATTATGTCATATTTAAATTTAATTATGTTTTTAAGTATACAAATTAGTTGAATAATTATAAGGTAATTTTTATAATAATTATGTTATTATATTTGAATAATTTCCATCGTCTAATATTTTCCTCTTTTCATTTTACTTTTTCTTACACGGAGAAAAATTCTTAGGGTTGTTACCAGCGTGAAAATAATTTATTATCATAGATAATTACTAAGGTAGAATAGTAATTTTTGTGTAACGTTTTCGAAAAAAGAACAAATATTATTATACAAATGATCGTTTGGACAAGTTTACTGACAACCTTAGTCATTTTTCTTAATCTTTTCTCTTTGTGTCCTGTTTTAAATTTCTAGTTTATCGATTCTAATGCTATATACAATATACTTTAAGTGTGGTAAATCTATTTAAAAATATGCAGTAGTGTAATGTAAAATTTATGTTTGACAGATATGACAGTAGCTACAGCTAAGCAGGGTTTTCGACACGTATCTGTTGGTCCGGAACCAGGTCAAGTTTGGGCTATATCCGGAGCTGGTATAGTATGTCGCAGAATTGGAGTCACGAAAGAGAATCCAGCTGGTACAGGATGGGTTATAGGCATAGGAGTAAGTTTCAAGACATAAGTACATAATATATTTAGTGTTATAAATTTTTAAACGTATTAATACTGATATTTTTGTTAGGCGAACTGGCAGCATGTGAGTGTAGGAGGCTTTTCCAACAGAACGGAATAAAGTATGTTGAAATATATTAAATTAACTATGGCAATTAATTGAAGAAAATCTAGTCATAGTTTTGTGAACATCTAGGTCATTTCAATGAATGGAACAAATTATAAGGTGAAAACAATTTTATCCTTTATTTTTTTATGTCATTTGATTAAACATTTAAATCATCACTTTCCACATATCAAACGTGCTAATATTTTATGGAAATTATACAATTCGACAAATTACACAAGTAGAATTTTGTGATCTCCCACTTTATACGACTTGCACACACACACAATACTGCTAAATCAAATCACATACGTAGAGAATCACAGATAATAAGAGTACAATTAGTTAACAAAGAATATTTTTGACACTGAAATAGATTGCAAACATAATTGTATTATAAAGTGTCTTTTCTAGTGTGTGTTTTATCGTAAACTGTTTCAAAATTGAAAACAAAAATTAATTTGCCTAGTTTAAAATTTTAGGTATTTTTTCAATGTATATTAAACTATTAATATAACAAAATAATATTTACAAGATTCTATGTCGAACTACTGTGTTTGTATGAAAATACTTATGAATGAACATATTTATCATACGTGGTAAAGTGAATACCAAAAGAGCACGTACATGTCTCCTAAATCATATATCATGATTTTTATTCACCTAATGCACATAGTTGCAGTATTTGAAATATTTTTGTTGCGAAATATACTCAACTTTTTCAATATTTAAACATTCGAGACTGGAAAATTTTCATTATCAACCCAGATTCGAATATGCATACATTTCAACAGCCAGATATATATAATTGGTTAATATTTAAAACCAATGTATATTTTCGTAGGAAATGATAACAAATTTACATAGATACTGACATCTTATTGACATTAAGAAGGTCAATCAGAAGAAAAAAAAATGAATTGTAGTAGTTAAACACATATAATGGAATTATAACGTAATTGACGTAAACACAGATACAACTTTTTATACTTTATTTTTATAAATATATTGTAAAATGATAAATTACATTTTATTTCGTAATTTCTATAATAGAATACATATTATTATAAAAGAAGAGACTTTGTGTTTTTGCTTCCTAATTTGCTTCAAATGGAAATGACCTTTATATTCCAACCAAAGGAAATATTGAAGAAATTATAAAATTTAGTAACAAATGTCTCTTACAATTAATTGTAACAAAAATTGTAAAATGATTGTGTTTGTACATATTCTGCATTACGTAATTTTTTATGTTGTTTTTGTAAACTAGAATATATATATATATCTTTATAACATGAATGATCGAAATTGTTTTAATACCGTTATATTTTATTCATTTATTGTTTGGGTAGGAAGCTAGAGAAAGAAGCTATAAATATAAGAACGCAACACAGATTCATTTTTAATTTAACGTTTGTTACTTAAGGTAGAAAATCACAATTTCATAATAATTCTAATAATCTTAAAAATTGTCAGCTTACTTTTTGCACTATTTAAAGGTGTTTTTTAATAAATTTAAATTTAAGATTGTAATTGATTATGAAAGTTATAAATTTCGTACTTTAAGTAACGAAATGCACTGACTTTCTTAATTAACATATTACTCATGATTCATCTAAATTAATTAAGTAAAGGCAGCGTTATTTATTATAAAAAGAATTCAAATACCCCAACTTTAAGACTCATAGCGTAAAACAAGATACACCGCTTGCTACTGTTCAATATTTTATCACGTTAAAGTACATTGTTACTTTACAAAACCTTAAGTCACACATTAAATAAATACGCTGTTTACTTTAAAAAATTTTGTTTGTTAATATAATATAATTTAATTTATATAATATATAATATAATTAACTTATATATAACTAATATAAGTTAATGTAATAATCAGAGACAGATTAAAAAAGATTTCATGAAATCAGTATCAAGATTAATGTTTCTGAAAAATTATTATATGAATATATACAATGATAAGAATTTGAATCATGAATAATAGATCATTGAAACAGAATTAAATGTTTTATACGTTTTTCCTTCATGTTTTTGAAAATTTTATTTCAATCTGTCTCTTTAATAATATTACTTGTATTAGGATTGCTTTGATATTACATAAATTTCGCTTATATTATTAATGTTGATCATAATGGATGTATCCTGTTTCAATTATTTAACTGTAAAAATGAAATTATAATAGAATACCGCTTATATAATATTGTTTACTTTTTAACTTCCATGTATATGTGTGATATGCAGACTTAATGTCTATGTAGACATAATATAAACATATACAAATCATGAAAATGCTGCGCTTTTGATCCGAGAATTGTGTAAAATTCTCAAACATTGTATAACTTAATGTATGATGTCAATCGAAATGATATGATGTATTTTTAATGTAGATTATTTTCAGCTGCAATCACTTCCTTTTGTCGAACAAAATAAATAACAGCAACAATCAGTATTATATAGCAGTTAATTCTAGCTTAAATTAATTTTTTTATAAATTATCATTGCGAAATCTTGACTGTAAAAAGTGTAACATTAAAAGTTTAAGACTTAGCATATTTATATAGTAGCCAGTAATGTGGCATGAAGAAAATTAAAACATGGTAATTTATATAGATCTTCCTTTATAATTTTTATAATTAATTAAACGATATTATTAAGTTTCACATAAATATTCACATTAATATATTATCGCAGATATCAATCAACAATTAATTATAAATCAATGGTATAAAATTTAAGTTTTAATAATTATGAATCATGACATAACTGGGGGACACACCTCTAGGTAATCACAGGAAAAATCACAGTTAAGGTGATGTTTCATATGTATGTTATTATATTATAATATTATATTATAATATACAAACATTATAAAATCCTCATGTGTGTAAAATATATTGTTCGAAAGATTTGTAAGTTACTTAAGATATTGCTGTAAAATTGTAGAATTTCAGTTTGTAACCATTAAGTTCGATCTCCAAAAATGTATTCATTTGCAACATATATTTACATGCGTTTGTTATTATTAATCGTGAATTAATAATATCAAATATCGAGAAATAAACTTGTTTATTAATTAAAATGTTTTCTTTTATCAATGCTATAAGAAAATATCCTATACAATGAGAGCATTTATACATTGTGTTGTACCATAGTAAAGCAGTGAGGATTCAGTCGGTGAGTGAATATTAAATACTTATATTGCAATATTATAAACAATAAGCATAAATATCGCACTTTTATTTTTTTGTTTACATTGTAATAATGTACAGTTACTCGTCTAAATGAAAGACTCTGAAATTAATTTGACATCTTATTTGAAGAAACATTTATTGAAAGATTATACAATAATAAATTAAATACAAAATGCAATCGATATTATAAATACATTAATCTTCTAGACACAATTCTTGTACTCAAAGATATAATATTAGTTTCATCTAATACAACTTTATCACATTATTTGTCATTATTTTTAAGTAATATTAATAAATTAAATACTTATAAACCTATAAGTAATATCATTATTGTGAAATGAAATGCCCTGTAGGCTACCAACATATTTCACATTTACGGTGAATAAAATATCGTACTCAACACGAAAAAGAGTGATTTCAGATTGGTAACCCTTCGACTTTGGCTTGGGTTACCAACTTAAAACCACTTTTTTCCTCGTTATATAATATACTATTACTTCGACTTCCACACATTTTAACTCGTGTGTGAGCTACTTTGCTGCATTGTGACGTATAAAATAGTTTTAAACATATTTAAGATTTTAACCAGTTTTAAGGCAAAGTAGTGTAAAACGTATAAAAACTGTTGAAACTTATTAAAATGTATAAAATTTATCGATAGATGTAAAGGTCAATTCCGAAAGTGCACAAGATAGATTAAAATGTTTTGAATCAACACTATAATTTCTAATGATTCTAAACATTCGCGTTTGTTGGGATAATCAACAAAACTTTCCTAACATTGTAGAATGACTACCTGGTCATTATATTACAAAATTATTATCCATCTTATTTTTATAAACGAAAACTTTACCTTAATGCTAAATAATGAAAATTATTAATTAAATATTTTTATTACAAGTAAACAAGTAAAAGTATATATTCATAAATAATAATTCAGATTACGTAATAAACGTTAAAAGGTTTAAATAATATAAGAATATAAATAATTATTATGTCTACAAAATGATAAAAAATATCGTTAAAACTTTTATATTGTATTACGAGCTTATATTCTTTTAATATTAAAAATGTAATAAAATGCAGTGGAATTATATTTATAATAAAAATTATAGCATTCTGGTTTCATTGCACAAGTTCCAACGTCTTTAAATAATCTATTATAAGATTTTTCTTCCTTTACTGTACAATAGTACCATATCATTGAATAGAAAAGTTGCTTTTTACAAAAAAATGCATTGAAAGTACTACTTTCCATCACAATTGGAGTTTGAAAAGTACCCCGAAAAAATGTTACAGTAAGTAACATAAAGAACAAAAGATTTAAATTTTAGTCATTTCCACGTGATAATTCGTTTTAATAAATTTAATTATATTACTTTCTATTACTTTTGTGTAACATTTTTTTACAGGGTAGTACTTTTCTCGCATAGACAATTCTTGCGCAATGTACTGATAAAACAACTTTAATTAAAAGTTTAAAGCCATGATTGACAACTGCGCTCATATCTAGTCATCAGAGAGTTAATTAAATATCACGTCACAAAATCATACGCATAAATTTTTTTTACACAAAAATTACAATGTTTTTGTATGTTGCGTTTGAAGTCCTCACAGAAGGACTAATAAGAAAATAAAACAGTTAATATTCCCATAAAAAATTAGATTCGAACTCCGAAAGGCAATTTATGAACATTGTTACAATAAATTATGAAAGAAATACTATAATAAAGCATTTATTCCAATAAATTTATAGAAAAGGAACTTTATTTTAGCATTTATTTATATATAAGATAAGAGTCCAATTTTTTACGGTAAAGTTAACACTTTATTTTTCTGCGTGCACTTTAATTCAGCACATCCACTTGGATACTTTAATGAAATTACATTGTAATTTTTTTAAATACTTTTATGTAAATGTATAATAAATTTGTAATTATTATACATTTTCATACGCGGAAAAAACAATCAGCGGATTCGCAGATAAATATTTGTATTTGAGCTTGAAATACTATGAAAAATGCAACCAAAATTTCGTATACGGTATGTAGAATTTCATAATTTGAAATATTTATAGGCATTCAGTTTTGAAATTTCGAATGAAATTTCTAAATGTCTCAAGGGACTTTTCAATAACCATGCAATAACGTTTAACAAGTTATAACTTAACAAATACATTTACATGGTCAGAGCTTAGCATTAAAAATTTACATATTATGCGTTCATTTGCAAAAGTATATTTAAATCTATATTATTATAACAGGAAATTATTAACGTACTGTTTATGAATCACCTGCCAATTAGAAACCCACTGATTTTTTGCCCGTGTACAACTTTCCTAGCATAACTATAATATGTCATATACAAATTTTACATACGTCATCCCTTTTCATGTCCTTCAAATTTACAAATGTAATATATCAATTTTATCTATTGGATAACATAAAAATTGGCAAAATTCAAATAATCAAAATCGCGTCTCACTTTTCATTGCATTGTTTTGTCTTAAAGATTCCCTTTTGCCCTGCGTACTGTTCCGAATACCGTAAGTAAAATATATACAAAATCCTAAAAAAAGATAAATTGTTTTTACATACTTTTAAAATAAAAATAATATTAATAATGCTAAGAGTAATAAATAATTATTTATGTATTCTTAAAGAACTTACCAATGAGCATCCAAACAGTAAATCTAGCCCAAGTGAATTTATCTAATTGTAGCATTAAGTACAAATTGAAGAATATACTTAAACAAGGTATTAATGGAACCAAAGGAACCTACAAAATAAAAAATAAGGATTAGTGTTTTGATTTGGAGCAATTATTATATAATTGAAACTTTTTCAATATTAATATGGAAAAGAAATAACGTATTTTCTTCATACCTTAAAAGATAATTCTACATCTTGACTAGGTTGCATTCCTATAGCAGAAGCTGTTAAAATTAACATCAGTGCAACTACACATAAAATTGCAATAAGTACCACGTACTTTTCGCTCCTTGAAAAATCAATCTTTGCTAAAATTAATCCAAACACTAAGACCAAAATACCTGAAAAATAATACATCGTTTATATTACTATTTTTAATTTTATTTCGAATGAATACTTTCTATCGTGAATTTCTAGTAATATTAAAACAAATCCACTTAGTTTCAGTAAAATCACCGTCAATATTATAATAAGAGGAAAAACTATGTATAATATATAATTGTAACTGTTCGTTTTGTAACCTTTTTTTCAAAAAAAAAAAAAAAAAAAAAAAATAT
>JABFPN010000184.1:0-62078 GCA_022817305.1 Leptoteleia sp. ZL-2020 | reverse complement strand
GTACAAATAATTATTTGCAATAACTTATTTAACCGTGAAAGAGTTAATAAAAAAAAAAAAAAAAGAAAAAAAAAAAGTAAGAACAATGAAATTTTCAATTTTTTCACATTAAGAGGATGTAAATGTGCCATATCAACAGAATTAGTGCATTTTTAATTTATAATAATATTACAGCATATATTTATAAATGGAAAATACACTAATTCCGTGGATATAGCACTTTGACATTCTCTTAAAAGGATGTAAAACGAAACATAACAACTTCAAAATCTAGAAACAGAAATACATTGTTATTTATGAATATATTACAGCAATATTTGAAGGTTTATTTTATTAATGTGAACAAATCGTACTCTGGTCTTTTTTTTTTTATAGTGACGGACCACAAAATTTTTATTGTGTATGTCAAAAAAAAAAAAAATTAAATTTATTGTATTAAACTAAACATACACAAAAAGCAGAGTGCATTTTAAATTTAACGCAAGTTAAATTTATTACGACAAATTTAATTGTTTTTGTGGTGATATATAAAATAAAAAATTTTGTTGTTTGTTATTTAAAAAGATACCAGTTTCGTTTGACATCATCTTAAAGTTCTGTTACTTTGTACACGATAATAAAAGTTTATTATAATACTTAATTGATTAAATTTTTTTCATTAATATTTAAAATTACTATTTTATACATTTATTATATATGAATGTCAATTGGATTAATAAAATGATTGAAAACCATATCAAAGTCAAAAGATGTATTAATTAAAAACATTTGATAAAATACATTCATTTCACAGCCTTCATTTGCCAGAGTCCATCATTTAGATAATGACAATTTTCCACTCCAATTCCTTTATTTACTTTTGCTCTAAAAATGTTTAAAAATTTAATAAATAACATATTTTAATTATAATTATTGTTCACTTTAAAGAAAAATACAACTTACATTTCTTCTGTAGATAATGTTGTAATTCCAACCGCTAATGCATGTTGCTTTCCTTCTGCCATTACCGCCTAATAATATAATGTTAAGGTAATATGTTATAATAAGTTAGTTTTGAATTTCCTTTATTTATAAAGTTGGGATTGGTGTGGGGGTTGTTGAAGGCACACAAAAAAAAATGCCAAAATATTGATAAACTTTTTATGATTTGTAAAAAAAGGACTGATTATAAGATTGTTTTATTAATTGAATACTGGGCAGCGTTTTTTATAAATATGTACTGAAGAATCACCTTAACGGAATAAGAAAGTACATATTATAGAATTATCTTTGGCAGTTTCAGTCACAGTTATATTGTAAAGTTCAAAAATTATTGTTTAATTCATTTATATAAGTAATTAATGTTTATAAGGAAAAGGATACAACAACAGTTCCTTTAGGAACTGGAGTCATGCAAGCTCCTTTAGATGTTAATCCAGGACACATTATATTAGCTCCACTCAAAACAAATCTAATTGCACCTTTATCAACTTGTTGTTTTGGTAAAAAAAATGGATCTGTAACAAGCAAAATGAACAGTAACAACAAATTGAATCAATATTATTATATAAATGATTACATAACCATCCTAAACTTTATTCATGACTAATGTACACAAAGAAATTTAAAATAATTTTATCACAGTATCTGTAAACAAGAAATCAGGAGTCAAAATAGAATATCTGTGGTTATAAAACAATGGTGGAGAGAATCTCCTGTAAACAGATATTTAACTTTTTTAGGCAGAATTTGTTGAACAAGATTTTAATTGAAAGAATCAATGGAAATGTAGGCTTTATTAGTCAATCTAATATCAGGTTTGTTTTAATTAATAAAATAAAGAATAACGAAAGAAACATTAAGTTTAAGAAATTTATAAGTTTTTTTTTTAAAACTATAAATTGATAAGACTAAAATATATAATCAATGCATTATCACTGAAATTTATATTCAAAATTAATACATAATTACTTTATTAATTAATTTAATAATAATATTAACAACAAAAAAAGGAGGAAATAACTTATTTTATTTGTTTACTTTTATACCTAGTAGAAATACTTGAAAGTAAATTAATAAGAAAAATTGGTTCTTACATTTGTGCAACAATTTTAATGTTGGAATCCAATTGCTTTCTCTTTGTCGGAAAAATAAAAGTTCTCCAGCAGCATTTACCATAATTTCTATATGATCATGACTGGAAAGGTATTAATTAAAAAAATTATCAACTTAATAATTTGAACACACATATAAAAAAAAAATAATAAAGTAAGATATGTATGGTGAAATGTCACATGCTAACAAAGTTGAAACTGGCACAATTTTTGCTGTATATTAATAGAGAGCTGTCTTTCGAAACTTACTTTCATAGACGTAAACTTAACCTGTATATAATCAATAAAATATGTTCCAAAAGATAGCACTATAAGAAAAGTTAAAATACATAAAGAATAGTTGAGAAACTTCTAAATACATTTAAATTTTGAGAGATGATTTTTTAAATTATTATCTTATAAAATATTTGTATATATATATATATATATATATTTGGGTAGCAATTTTGAAAATTGAAACTTTTTAAGTGATTAACATTTCACCCTTAGCATATGAGTTTACCATTTGACAATTCTAAATGCATCTTTCTTCGGAATTATTTGATCTACGTAGCTTTCTAGATGCGGATAGAGTTCTAACAATTTAGATCGAATTGCTTTTTGCACGGAAGACTTTAATTGTTGAACTCCGGAAACACTGTCTTTTTCATCAAATCTAAAAACAAATTGCTTTAGTTCAAACTTCACTTAAAATTAAAAAAATAGTTTTAATTAAATTGTATTTGCAATAATACTACTTACTTTTTAAACATTTTGACAAGAAATGAATGATATATTGTATATTTTCTTACAAAGTGGAAATTAAAAATTGAAATAATCTTAACCGAAAAATATCCACCAGTATCACTTGTCTAATGACAATTATACAGGTTATGTTTACTTGTGTTTACTCCCTGAAATAAAATATTATGTATGTAACGTCTATTCCTATGCCAGCCAATAAGTGGAAAACGGTCAAAACGAGACTGAGTCTGTGCGGACAGTCTTTCTCTTTCTGGCTCTTTTACGCTTGCGCAGAGATGAGAAGTATACCCTAATAGCGAATAATATTTATAAAATATTTTATATATACATTTCTTAAATACGATATGTCCGCCTTGAATAGTATCATAAAAATATTATTTTAACATTTTAAACATATTTACAAAGCACTATTAAAATAATATTTACACAATTTTTTTTAAAAAAAGAAAAAGTTCCTTTCAACAAAATTTCCGATGATACGTGTGATGTTTTTCAACACCCTACCTTGCGAATCGCCATTGATCAATTCTGTTAGGTTTTGAAAATTTTAGAAGTACTTCGGAACCGACTGTATCGGTGGTATCGGTGTTGAAAAACGTGTATATTAGGTGTATATGACGAATATTGTAATTTTACTTATTGATGTGAAGCATTATGTCGTTAGAGAAGGAGGAACGTTTGAAAGAAGTATTGCAATTATTCTTATTGCCAAATTATAACATTGCTTCTTCAACATACTTCGATCTTTTATTGACGCATATTGCGGAAAATACAGATAAAAGTGAGTCGCTGAGTATCTAATTTTTTAACACTGTCTTAACCTGGAACTTAAATTTTGGGTGTTTAATTTATGAAAATATATTAAAGAAAACAAATTAAATCCAAAAGAAATTGAAACATTTATTTTATTTCATTAAACCGTATTTTCTTTGTTGGGAATTATTCTTAAATTTAATGCGATGTAAAAGTGAGAGAATTATCGTAATTACTTTATTTATCATAACATAATTTTAATTTTGCAAATTTTATTTACGTTTTGTTTGCAAATATATAAAGTATATTTTGGTAAAAAGAGAGAAATGATGGCAAACGAATTAAAAAATTGTTTAATTTAATAGCAAAAGAATTTGCTATTAAATAGAATATATGCTTTTAAAAAAAATTATTGGTGCAATTCAGTAAAGGCATTGAAGAATCCCCTTAATAAATTACTCACTTCTTTTTCATTTGTTAATAACTAGAATTAATGAGAGGTACAGTTCTAATCATTATGAAATAATCATTAATTCTGAAGTATTCTTCATAAAATTATCTAGATTAACTTAGAAATGTGTAAATAAGTATGATAAAAGCGAATATAATTTTTTTTAATCTGATGTAACTTTGTTATATTTTTTATAAGTATTTTTTTAAGGTCAGAATATATTTGAACATAAAATTTTATGACATTTCCATTATATATGCTATATTATAAGGTGTAAAACATATGTAAATATCATTATTTACTTTTGTTTTCTGTTCAGTTTACTATTTATTATTTATAATTTAGTAATAATAGTATTCATATTTATTTATGTTATATTAATATTTAATATTTACTAATTTTAAATTATTAAATAATTATTGAAAACAAGCAAAATTATAATTAAATAACACAAGTTAAAAATAGACTTATGGGCAAAAAAAAGTAACAATTAACTTCTAATTGTATCAGTAAGTCTTCATTTTACTGATAAATATACACTATTCAATTACAATTAAAACATTTTTTATATCAAATTAAATCTAAAAATAGGTTTATGAGTTTCAAAGAAAGGAAGGCATCTGCTTAGGTAACATTAGGACACAAGTTTTATACCTCATGTAGCAAAGTTTTTTCTCACTTTTGCAACAATATTTATTATAAACAAATGATTTTAACATTTCTTTTGTATATTATTCTCAAAATAAAATATTAACTTTAAATTTTATGTTTAGATGAATTGAAGCAGTGCAAAATATACCAATCTTGGGTTTTAAAAGCAGTAGAGACTTGGGAATCAAGCAATATTAAACCTTGTCAAGCAGTAATCACATTCACATTAAAATTAGTCAGCATCATTGGTCAAAATGAACTTCATTTTCAGTTTTGGCATCGAGATGATGTGTTTAACAAGCTATGCAAATTATTTGAACTTAGCAAACCAGATTTATCAGCTTCTATCAAAACTGCTTATATCACAATGCTCTGTAACTTAACAGAGCATAATAGTGGTCGGGAATGGATTATTGAAAAAGGTTTAATTATCTTTAATATTCTAAAAATATGTGTTAATAAATTAATATTTGTTACGTGAAAAGTATCTATACATATGAAATGAAAAACTATATTAAGGACACATCAAAGTGCTATATGCTTTCTGCATTCCTTGACATGCTCTTAATTATCTAATTTATTGTTCAAACAGAGTATACTATTCAGAAACATTAAAATGTAGTAATAGTACTTTTATTAAATTTTTTGTTATACCAATTATAATATATTACCTCAAACATTACATTTATAAATTCTTTGTTGCTTGAGGGGAAAATGTGTAAAATCCATTTTTTTTAAAGATATGTTTTTTACCAAAATTAGTATCATTTTTTTGTATACTAATTTTAGTAATAATAGTCCTAATCTGTATCATATCAATGAAGTAAACAATACAATTAATAACATAATTCTTTTCTTTTAAACTAACAGGAGTATGGAGAAATGTTATTGGATTTGCTCATTTAAACCATACAATGTATGTCACACGCGAATGTAAAAAATTTCTTATAGCATTTTTAAATCAAGAACGGAATAATACGAAAATTTGTGAGGAAATTGTTTTAGCCATAACAAACCCTTTAATGAACAATACACCAGATACAAATGTAATTCCTGCTTTAGAAGATTCTTACATGGATCAAAATCGGGTATTGTGTGCTACTCTTGATTTGGTGACAAATATTATTGAGGACACTTTATTTGTCAGTATGGATAGCACAATACCATTAATGTTCGTACGCATTGCAGACTTAGAAGTGCGAGTCAAATCACTTTTTGAAGCTTGTATAAGCACACAGTTTTTGCAATATGTTCATAAACTACTTATTCTCATAGTTTTTCTAAAATTCAAGCAAGGCATTAAAGGAGTGGGTGAGTGTGTCGAAGAAAATATTAGAGATGAATTCCATGTTGATATCTATTACATTTGTTTTATGCTGCTGTCAAAGAAATATTTAATAGATGTTATAAAGACATTTAAATATTCATTGATATATTGGAAGAAACTTCAAGCCCTATGTGAATTTACTTTAACTTATAAGTATCGATTTGAGCATCAAGCTATTGCAATAATGGTAAATACAATAAATCTGTTTTTGTTAAAATATAAATTTTATGATTAATTGCAACATAATTCAATAGTTATGCATATGTTGTACAGTATAGTACTCAAATTTCATGCAAATAAACCTGTACAGTGTATGTATTTCCTTTTTGACTTGTTTGTGAATGAAAATAAATTGATAGTTATAAGCATTTATAACTATGTTATATACCATTTAAATTATGCAGGGTCATATTAAATATAATTTGTAATTTATAATATAATATTTATAGTTTGTAGTATAATTATATAATTATATGTTTAAGTTAAATAAATTAAAATTTATTTTTAAGGTACTACCACTATGTTCATGTATGAGAAAATCGCATATAAATTGTGCTATTTTTGACATGTTTCTTAACAAATTATTTGATGTTACTTGCACAACAATTCAGCGATTAGCTTATAATATTCGAGATGTATTACTGAAACAAGAAGTACCTGTTGAACCACTCTGCAAAGCATCAGTTGAACTTACACTAGAAACGATTAATATCATGGATAGGGTAGGAAATTTAAAAGAGTTTAAAGCATTGAATTATCCGAAATAATTAACTTGATTATTAACATTATATTTTAGGATGTAGCAGTAATAGCTTTTCAAACAATGTGTCATGTATTAAAAAATTACACAGCTGAAAAAGAAGAAGTCGTAAAAAGTCCTGAAGTAGATGTTAAAAGACGAAAATACCGATCTCTGCTTGATCAAGATCCCATTTCTGAAGCACCTGCTTTACTCTCTTCTCTTTTAGGTGGGCTTGTCACGATGACAGAAAAGTTCAAGTTGAAATGGCAAGAATGTGTTGAAACGATTTGCGTTTTATCACTCGCGCAACAAATTGCTAGCCATCCAGCAGTTGTACCAAATGTAATTTTTTCTTTATTTGACATATCCTCAATTATTTGACATTTTCTCAAATTAAATACAACATTTATAAGATATTACTTTTTATAGAACAGTAGGAGTATAAATTAATTATATCTATTTGTATTTCTTGTTTAATACAGGATTCTTAAAATAGATATAAGTTATACTCTCTCGTTTATTATTAAATGATTACTATATATTATTGTTAAATATTGACACTGTACTAAAATAATATTTAATTTTCTTTATCAGACTTGTGTGAAAGCTCTAAAATTGTGTAAATTAGCAATTGAAAATTTTATGCCACCCAATCTGGTATTGTTAGTTGATTCTGAAGTACACATGAGCGAAGTGGGTTCAACACTTTACAAAAGATTACACGATCCACACTGGGATATTCAAGATAGTGTTTTAGAAGTTTTAAATACTATTGCCGTGATTTCTGAAAACAGTAAGCATCACAAATCAGAATTGTTATGCGGATATATTTGTACATAATGATATTTAAATAATCTATGTTTCTAATATTCCAGAATATCCAGCATATCAACATTTTTTATTAAACAAAGATTTTCTACAAGTTGCTTTAGATTTGATCACTGCAGACGGTGATAGTTATGTCAGGGCTTCTGCTTTATTATTTATTAGCACTACTGTTAGAATTAATAAATTATGGGAGGAAAAGTTATCTAGATGTGAATTATTGGTTAGTAAGATGTTTTATATACATTATATATTGTACATTCACATTTATAAATGCGCCTAATGTTGCATTTGAGGTGTCTTGATATACATTTGAAAATTTAAAGTTCAAATACTTGTTTTTAGAAATTAAAAATTGGTTATTTTGACATTCTTGGCGAGAAGTGGGACTGCCCACTACTATCTCATTTTTTTAAATAAACTGAACTTGCGTCTCTGAAGCCAAAGTCGTGTTGATCGGGAGTGTCTCCGAATGCAAGAATGAGATACTAAATCTGTTCCCGAACGTAACATTAAACGCATTTATAATAATATAAATATATTTTACATAAATTAACTTCATGGACAAAGAACTTAATTATTGTTTTTTATAGTACTTTTAATTTCGTTTAAAGTTTAAGTGAAAATAGTTGATAAATTAATGATTTTCATAGGAGATCGCCATTAAATTAATAAATGAAGAAAGCGAAGCTGTTGTAAGACGAGAAGCAGTATCTTTAATTAACGAATTGTATATACATAGAAGATGGAAGTAGGTTATTTATTATATGTAAACACGAAATCCTTTAAGAAACATTTATTTTGTAATCAAAATTAAAATAACAATTAATTATTTATCATTTTTCATTAGAACCTGAAATATATGTTCATTAGAGGATAATAATATATTATTGTAGCAATTATTATTATACCATATAATAATAATTTTGTAAATGTTTTTAAATATCATTTTTATTAATTTGGTAAATGTTTTATTTTTAATATAGCAAGCAAAAAATTGAAGTAATGTCACATGCAATGGCTGTTGCTGCAATACTAGATTTACACTGGGAAGTTAAAGTCAATGCATTGAAATTTTGGAAGAATTTCATTTATTCTCATTTAACAGACCAAGGAATGTTGGACGGCTCCTTCCCTAATGTTACTTTTTCAAAGGAACATAAAAAAATTGTAGCACTTAACGAAACCGAAATTAAGCAGCGATTGAATAAAGCTTTAGATGAATTGGCTAGACAAAAATGTTTAGGGGTAATATGAACATTATATTTTGTTAGATATAAGCTTTTATATGGTAAAGAATTTGTTCAATATTTTTAAAACTTTTATTATGTGTTATTGATAAAAATCTCTTGCAAAGAACTTAATTTATAAAAAGATATCTTAGTTCATATTTTTCAGAATAATCTTGTAAAGTGTAAATAATATACCTTATCTAAACAGAATTTTCATTTACAGTGGATAATAACTATATTTTTGCAGGTACTTTTGATGACATTAAAAGATGAAAGTGATTTTGAAGTATGCAAAGCATCCGCTCAAATTATTAATATGTTCAAAAGAATTTTACTTAAATACAAAGTTAACGAACCACCCCCAGAAATTCCTTTACCAAAGGATAGTGCTACGATTGACAGTAACTATGTAAAACAAACAAATCAAACAAATAAAAAATTGTTTGATCCATTACATGATAATTCAACAAATATTATAGAAGAAATAGTAGATGCCAATGATACCAATTTGTTGGCTTCAATTTATAACAATTCTATGAAAATGGACGAAGACATTTCTACGGAAAAAGAAACACTCCGACACATCCAAAGTGTCACAAAAGAAAATTTTTTACAAACAATTTTGAATTCTGATTTAGATGCTTATATTAAAGAAAAGGATAACTGGTTGAAGAATTATACCAACAGTTTTGAATCAATCATTGACGACATTTTGACAGTTTATAGTAGCAATGTCAACTCAATGGACTGTTATTGAACATGTGCACATTTGGAATCAATTATATTTTTATAATTATATAATAAACAGTAAGGGATATGACTTTAGAGTTTGTATATTTCTTCATCTGATTATTATTTTCTGTAATCAATTCAATTGATCAGCATTTCCATTCTTTTGAAAAACTTATAAACTGTATTGGTCACCGCAAAAAACGAGCAGTTTTTCGATTCGTATGCTACCCGAAAAATGAGAGAAAATAGTGACCATCGATATACAATACCTTTAGTCATAAATATATAATTATTTTTGTACACCAAGTATATATTTGTACACCTTTATTTACATAGGTTGTATTTGACCATAACATATTTTATTGAGAAAATAAATATATTTCAAATAATACTTGCAAATATTGATATTAGTTTTTAATAATAAAATAAGTAGTTAAAATTAACTACTACAATTTTGTTGGAAAATTCCCCCACCGCAACATACACAAAATATCGCACTTAAAGACAAATAAAAAACCAGCCCTTCTCAAGGCCTCCTCGTAGTCGATGATGCTGATGTTGGCGGTAATTAATCTAATTACACATAATAAATAAAAAAGGCAACATTTTCCGTTAAAAAAATTATATAAGTCCCAAGTTCAAATGTATAATAGCTCTATATAAAATTTAATGTCTGTAAAAACAACACTTTTTTAATTAAAATTGTGTTTCCCTTCATTTGTAGCACAAAATGAAGCAAAATAAAAAGGGAATTATGCAAATTTGGGGGGAGGGGGAAGGTATTTTTTCTGCAGATTTACCATTTTTTCATTTAGTAATATTTAAATATTACAAAAGAAATTTCTTTGAAAATTAAAATGTATAATAACATTATTATTCATGTTTTATATTTTATTTTTTTTATCATTACAAAACATATAATATTCTACATAATATATATTTACTTTTACAGATACAGAATATTTTAATTCTATTAAGAATAAAAAATGGGAAATGAAAGGAAAAATATAAAGAGAACAAAGGAGTGAAACATTAATAATGAATGTCAACTTAAATAAATTTACAGATTAAATTTATGTACTCAATAATAATATTGCATATAGAATTATTGTTAAAATGTTATAATACTGCACGCGATAGGAACTATAATTAGTAAGTCTTTGGTGTAATATTCAATACCAAAATTATTTTGAACACAAAAATACAATCCGCCAATCACTCTTATCTGTATATAGTAATAAACCTCACACAAATGACCTTAGCCAATTTATACAATTTAATATAAAAGGTATAAAATTGTTAATATTCATTTTTTTTAATGAAATTATGCTTTGAAGTACCACTTTATAATTTGATAAAAATAATTTTTCATGCAAAAATTAAAAATAAATAAATATGTACCTTTTACATAAACCGAGATTTTATATGTAATCAATATAAAATCACAGCTATTAATTAATATCATTTAAATTATTGTATTAACCTTTTAAATAAATTTTATAATTGGACAATACAAGTCATTGCCATTGTAATCATGTTTAATTATAAACAAAATTATTATCGATTCAAACTGTTTTATTTAATTTTTTGATATATAATTAAATTTAATAAATTATACATACTAACATTACCAATAAAATAAAATATTCATAAAACTTTTATTGATAAAAGTTTAACAATAAAATAAAACATTTCGTCACATTATAAAAAGGATAACTGATGTAATTGCTTGAGCAATTGGTAGCTCAATGGTTAGCGTCCTGCGAGTTTGAGTGGCGTGTGTGTGTCGCAGTTTTTTGCAAGTAACCATTCATTTCCTTCTTTGTTCGTACATCGTATCGATGACACCGTGCGTTATTGACGCGATGTATAAATTTTTCTTTTGTACTATCTTTTATAGCATCTAACGATATGAATAAAACCTTTTCCAAATTAACTCGGTCGTATCAGGTCACACCACCCACTGACGTTAACAAAAACTTATCATATAAAAATCATTATGCATTTAAAAAAAAAACAAAAATATTGTATTCATTCACATCAATTTGTATTATTTTGCATACAAAATTATGTTTATCATCAAAAAACTTAATAATTGCAGTTGAAAATTTAAATTTTTATATTATTAACTCTTAAACAGTATTTTTGCGAATTAATTGTAAACACAAATCAAATATAATTAGAAATTAGATTAAAAATTAAAATGATAAAAAACAATAATTATTTCTTTTGTCAATTTAATGCTGCTGCATTTCCTACTAATTTAATATGTGCTCAAATTTTGTATAAAAATAGAAATTTATAAAGTACCAAAAATAGAAAGACAAAGATAAAAGACATTTATGTATACACAAGTTTCGTGTTTTTATGCTTATACACCATTGAAAGTGTCTCTTTATCGAGATTATGAAAATCTCATTAAATCTGCTAAATGTTCCTTCAATATATTAAATGCATGAAACTTATTATATCATTATTAATTAAATTTAAGTATTATGAAATAAAAAAATGTATCTCCAATAATCTGTTAAATCTTTTACATTGTTAAAAAAAAAGAGATTTGCTATATTTTTAATGGATCTAATTTTAAGTGATTAGATATTTTTTATGTTTAAGAGTTAATATTTTAATTTGAAAATCCTACCGTTGATATTTTAATAACGATTTTGTTAAATATTAACTAATTATTGACTAATTAATGGTGTTTTCAGATGCTTAATTTAAATTGATTTTGAATGGGTAGGTCTACAAGAACACATGTTCGTGAAATGACTTTTTACTCCGAGAAGGAATTCGAGTGCGCTCTTATGATTGTTTATAAGTGATGTCATTGCCGAAAAAAAAATAAAACAAATATGTTTATTTGTCAATACAAATATACATTATATACTCGTTATAAACATATATTATTATATAATGAATAAAATGAATATATTATGACTTATGAACTAAAGAACGGGAGTTCCCTTGGTGTAGTAATCAGTCTTTAAGCGCTCTATTTCAGATATTACAAGTCTTGAACATGACACGTAATCCGTGCAAAATCAATCTGCGTCAAGCGCCCGAAAACACCATAAGCAAAGTAAATCATTTTAGTAAATCGCGAAAAAGAAATTTTTTATCAAGCAAACATGTTTTGTTTTATATTGATTTTCAATTTATTTAAATAAAAATAAAATTTTTTAAATTTTGGTCTTATTAAATTGAACATATAAAAAAAAATTAATGATTGTAATACCTTTTTTTTATAAAAAATTACAATTCATCTTCATCTTCATCAATCAAAAGAAAATTAATAACTGAATAAGTTTAAATGATTTTTGTTCCACATCAATTATTGAATAATTGGAGGTAATACATTTCTAATTTATAATTTTAATAAAGAAACTTGGTTATCATTACTCATAATGATAGATGAATTTGAAAATTCAGTATTAGGAAATGCTTGCGATACAGAAGAATTCATTGAAAAGTCTTCAGAAATATTGTCAAATAAAACGTTAATATCACTCACAAAAAGATATGGATCACTGTGCATGTTATCGTTGTAAAAATTTGGTATTTCAGTGATTTCATTCTTTCGATAAATATCATCTGAATATGTCATTTCATTTTTTTCATATTTTATATTTTCATTACTTAAGCTGTCCGTGTGATCGTGTGTCACATTAGTTTGATTTTGATCGATATCAGTATTGTTATAAACAGCATTGCTTACATTTGAATTGTTAAAAGATTTCGTATGATGAGACGCTTTACTTTTTTTCCCATGTTTCGATTTTATCCGCTTCTTTTTAGGCACTAATATTGTTTTCGGTTTTCGAAACCTTTTCGGAGCGCGACAATGTGGATTGTTTAAATCCTTACATAGAATGTCAATGGTTCTGAAGAAATCATCTTCACTGATTTCTAAGGGTTTATTCAGTTCAAGTTCCCATGATAGAAACATTTCTTGGATCCTTATATCGGCAAATAAATTTGAAGATTCTTCTGCTTTCTGTTCTAAATCTAATTCTTCTGAAAGTAAGATAGTAACTTTCAAATTTGCATAAAAAGTAACTATGTTAAATAAATAAATGAACCTTGTTTCTCATTAAATGTGGATTTAAATTTAAAAATAATAAAAATAAAAATTTATAATAGAACGCAAATTATTAATAATTGTAAAGTATCTTAATTAATTATTATTTTTTTTATTAATAATTAATTAATTATTAAACCTTCGTAGTTAATAGTAAACAATTTTCTTTATTCTTTGCTTGTTTCCTCCATTGTAATACAAAAATGTTATTTTTTTATTTTATATTTATAAGTGAATTCAAATGTAAAGTAAATTGTTTTTTGGGCAGATAGTTATAGACAGAGGGATAAGTGGTCAGTGTGAAGAGAGCATGTGAGGAATACTTTTGTAAGCGATAATGGTATGTGTGTGTATAAGAATTCTTTTGTAAAACCAAGCCCATTTCTGGTCTGATAAAATATATAACTATCTATAGTTCATTTTTTATTCATTTAATTATAACAACTTTTTCATGTATTGTATTATTTGCAATAATATTATTTTTATTTTATTATTAGTCAATAATTACGACTATAAATGACCAATAATAATAGCATACTTTTTGAGACTTTTCTTCATTCTCTTTATTATAGATTTCTTGCTTTTCAACAATTTCCTCCAATTTGCTCAGATCTCTTCAGAATTATGAAAATTATTAAACATTTCTTTATAAGTTTGTATTCTTTTTATTTATGTATAAAAAATGTATAGTGATATGCTTTATTGATATTTAAATGTTTCAATGAAAACAAAAATTTGAATAAAATTAATTATAATTGGTATCACGCATGTGACCTACAATTTTTTCTACATACAAAGAACTTGCTAGTACACATGTGTTGTATTATAAATTACTCCTTACAAATTTATATTAGGTATAACCTCAATAACCTTTATTTCAAAAGCATTGCAATTATCATAAATAATCTGGAATGAATTTACTTTTTTCTTCATAAAAACAAATATTCATTTTTGTATAAACAAAGCAAAACTAGATAAATCCTTTTTGATATAAACAATTTTTTAATTGGTATAAAAAATTATATATATATATATTTATGTATATGTATATTATTTATCTTAATCGTATTCCAACTCGTTCTTTAAGTTATAATAAAAAGAAGTAAGCATTGATTGTAAAATACCTTTTATAGCAAGAACTTGAGCTTTCGGTTTCTTTAAACACAATGGCTCATTCTGCTCTTCGAATTCTTCGTACTTTCTTCGAAAATTGACGTCTTTATTGATCTCTTTGTTGATAATATCGACAGCGTCTCGAAACAAAATATTATATTGACAAGGGCTATCGAAGTTTTCTTTATTTGATTTAACTAAATTTTGAAGTTGTATAATCGAAAGCGACAATTGTTCCGTAGAGTGAGAGGACGTTTGGTGTTTGTGCAACTCCGCGATTGTCGCTGCTACAAAGTGACAAACGATACACTTGAAGCAGCCGTAAGACATTTTTTAACGAGTAATGAATTATCTGTGAAATCAAAGAAATGAAGGTACCGTTTAATTTGCAAGTGAAAAATAAGTAAGTGTAAATAAATTGTTAATATTAATGAAAATTTGTGCAAAATAAAGGGGAGATTGCATACGAGCGATGACGTCATAACAGTTAAATGAATATTCACTCACATTATCTTCTGTTTGAATGAAATAACATTCGATTAACGGTTTTGAACATTTGCAATCGAGGATATTCGTTCTACTTTGCAAAATACGTTGTAATTAACCTGTACATGTAGTTGTCCACGGACATGCGCGAGGGTAAAATGTTTATATAAAGCTGACTGCTTTGGGCACTTTTAAAAAGCCCGCGTTCAGTTGATGAAGTATTCGTTTCAACATTCCAAATAGCTCCGCCGGTGAAGTTAATTAGCGTATTCGGGATTGAACAATTACTTTAATTAAATAAAGGTTTTTAAAAATTAAATTATTTTAATTCAAAAAAGGTCTGTCCTTTATTAATTAAAGAAATTGTTATATCTCGAATACGCCACTAATTTTAGCGAATCGTGCGAATCTGTAGTGGTATTACCTTTTAAGATCAAACTGAAATCAATTCTTCTATTCTTTATTTTTATATCACAATTTAATGTAAAAATATAGACAGAAAAGTATTATTATAGAATACATTTTTCATAATAATATTTTTTCAAATTTTATCATTTATATTCATAGTATAAAACGCAAATTAAAACTTGTTCAGCTTTTTTGGGTTACATCTGAATGCGTTTGAAGGCGCTACGTGCGCGACTTTTAAAAGTTAAGACAAGTATCCATATCTACAAGTGTCTAGGGAGACTTCTATCTTTTTGATCTTTTCTTCCACGTGCATAGTGTTTACATATTGTTACACATAGTGAGGAACAGAAAATTTTCCTTATAAAAAAGCTTTTTCAAGTGAAATTAAATAATATAACATTTCCAAAAGGTATATAATATATTGGCAAAAAATATAAAAAAAAGTATTCTTTTATCTGGTATCATTTAAAATATTTGCAATAAAAAACAAAAGAAATAAATAAAGAGAAACAAAAAATAATTTATATGTGTTATAGTATTGTAAATAGTTATTGTAGTCATAATGCACAACAATACACCCGAGGCAACAGATGTAGAAACTATGGATGATGAAGATATATTGAATCAAGAGGATGTAGTAGAATTAATTGAGCTGGATGAAGTTAATTTGGAAGAGTACCAGGAAATTGAGGATGAACCAATTAAAGACGATGCAAAATATATTTTTGATAAACATACGAGTAAGTTATAATTATTTATATACAATCAATATTCTTGTGGATAGTGTCAGTTATTATTGATTAATTAATATATTATATATTAATTTACTTCTTATTTATACCACATAGTTCTTGAATGAAATACCTTATATTCTAAAATTACAATCATGAACTTCAAGATTGTTGATTTAATAACAAATCATTTCTAGCATATTTGAATGCAGATTTTTGTTTGTATTACAACTACTAATTTATATTTAAACTAGTATTTGAATTTTTTTGCTTGAACTGTTATCTATACTAGACATACTAAACATAAGTGTGTAGATATACTTATGTAGACAAAAGTTGCAAACCATTTTTTCAGTATAATATATATATATAATATATTATTTTTCTACGGTAAAATTATTGAAATTCAAAAATAAGATTACTGTATTCATTTTTAATTATCCATTCTTAATTTAAATAAAAATTTCTTTTAAAATTTCACATTAAGAAAGTAAAAGATACATGATAATAACTTATAATTACAATTTAACAATTAATATAAATTAAATAAATTTTCATTTTAGAGCCTGTATTTTGTGGTTCGTTAAGTGGAAATGGAAATTTAGCAGTAACTGGTGGAGAAGATGATAAAGCTTATGTGTGGGATACTATTAATAAAGAAATCATATTGGAATGTTCACACGATGAAAGCGTTGTATTTGTTGGGTTTAATTATGATAGTACCTTAGTAGCAACTGCAGATATGGATGGTGTTGTACAAGTATGGAAACTAAAAGATAAGAAATTGATTTGGAGTAATCAAATATGTGAAGTTACGGTAAATGACTTTATATTTTTCAGATTATCAGTTATTATTGTTTAATTTTTTAATTATATAATATTTTAAATACCTTTATTTCTAGTGGATGCAATGGCATGCAGCTGCAAATATTTTGTTTGTTACTTCGGTTGAAGGTGAAATTTACATGTGGAAAATTCCTAGCGGTGACTGCAAAACATTACAAACATTACGTCAACGTATTGAAACTGCTTCGCTTTTACCCGATGGTATAATTTTCATAATATTTCAATGTCGTAAAAGTATTTACATTATAATTATTTATTGACATAAATGGGATATACCCTTTAAAGTGTTATAAAATAGATAGTAATAAAGTATAAAATTTTTACATTAAGTATAAATAAAGATATAAAGAGTTGGACACAGGCTTTGTATATTTACTCATAAAATGAAAATTTTAGTTGACGCATGAAGTTATAATTATTGGAGTCTAAGAAATCCATGCTAGGATAAGTAGTAGTAAAATGGATAGAATTTATTTGTTATATTTTAAGTTATCTATTTGTTAAAGGTAAGCGATTGGCTGTGGGATATGATACTGGTATTATTCGAATAATGGATTTGAAAAATTGTACAGTTTTGCATACTATTACATCGGATACTGGACATACACAGAGTATAACTTCAATAGATTCTCATCCAAATAATAACTTAATTATTTCTGCTTCAATGGATGGTACAACTATGCTTAGTCAATCGCATACAGGAAAGGTAATTTCATTGTCAATTACTTATGTCAGTATAAACAATACAAAATTAAATAATATTTATGTTAAATAATATATAAATTTATACATAGATCATTTCAGTTTTACAAAGATTGAAACAAGAAAATAACATGGAATGTGATGATGAATCTAATTGGGTAGAAAGTGTTAAATTTCATGATGATCCTACCAAATCAATTGCTGCAGCAGGAACGAGTGATGGTGACATTTTCATTTGGGATATCTCTAAACAGGTTTATAATATATTCTATTACAAAAATTTCAATAATTTTAAAACATATACTTAACTTACAGTCAAAATGTATGCTTTAAATTAACATTGGTAACACTGTTAGCACGGTTAAAATAAAATTTAAAAAGTATATACATGTTATTTATACTTACAAAGTTTGTTTTGTGTGTTTTTTTTTGTGACTTGTGACGACAAGAACTGAACAGAAATTGTTATATTTATTTACGTAGCCTTTTTTAGGTATTTAAAATTGCTTTCAATGATTATATGCGTCAACGCAAAAAAATCCTATCACTGTTTGTAAAACACCTCACAATGTTAGAACAGAACACGAGGGAATACTTTATGCATTTGGTTTACTAACACAAATCGTACTTTACTTTATTATATTTTTCTCAGTTCCCCCTAAAAATCCTTAAAATTAAAAGTCGAAATTGTAATGCTTGTTTAAGAAAATATTTTTGTAATTAGCAATTATAATTTCAGATGCTCAGGATTAAAATTAACGTGACATTTGGAATTACGAAACTAATTTGGAAGAAAGATTCAACACTTATATTTGCAGCTGCTTTAAATGGCATTGTTGCATGTTGCGATGGTTGGACTGGAGAAAATCTTAAATATTATTCTGGACATACTGCAGATGTACTAGATATATGCATTGCAAGGTAAAAGATTTTATACTTAAATTATGTTTTTTTAACTCTAAGACTGAATATTTATAATTTTCTATTAGAAACAAAAAATTTTTAGGGGTATATTAAAGAAACTAATTCTTTCTGCGAAATTTTCACTTTAAAGTGTAGAAGATTTAAAAATAAATTTTTTTTTCAGAGACGGTAAAACTCTCTTAACAACTTCGGACGATCACACTGCACGTATTTTTGAGATAGAAGGAGCCAACTGATACATATATATATATTTATATTTGGCTAACGGTAGCGCTGGAGACAATTTCTACGATTTATCGGCATGTTTGAGGACGAACGATGCTTTCGAAGATTGACCCAAAAAAATTCTTTTGTTTAACAATAGATTTGAAGACAGGAAGCAATTTTACACGGTTCTACACGGTTCTGCCCCCAGCATCGTAAGATTTTTAAAAAAAGATGGCGAGGCACCTCGTTGTGAATTATTTCTAAATTATTAAATTATGGGAAACAACTCTTTTATGTAATTATGTATTTCTAATTAAACGAGTGTTAGATATCCATGTATCATCTTTTATTGTTTACTAAAGAAGTAATGTAAATATATAAAAATTAATTTAATTAATATCATTGTATTATGTAAAACTAATTACGCATGATATAAATCTTACCACCTTAAATAATATGAAGCATATTTGCATAATAATAGTATATTATACAAGTGAGCAAAATTGACGATTGTATACATGAATGGGACACGAAGCCGAGTGAAAACGCCATGCCAGTGAGAAATCGTCAATTTTGCTCGCTTGTTGTACATGATATTTTTTCAAACATGCAAGTAAAGAGGTATTTCACATGTTTACTCAGTGTGCTATATAATCTTTTTTTTAGACAAAATAGCACTTTTGCACGCATGCGCACGTTGTCTTTGCCTGAAAAAGATTATTTTATGCATGCTAAATAAGCGTGTATTAGAAACAATATTTTACCATACCATAAAAATTTTAAATATATTTTGACCAGTTACATTGGTGTAGTAAAAATAAATAGAATTACAGTAAATATTTATAAAACCGCTTTCTCATTATAAATGTATAAGATAAAAAACAAATATAAGAATAATAGATATTTCTTTGTTTACAAATATGAATATACGAAATAATATTTAACAATATTTTGGAATGGACTTATAATTTTGATCGAATAAGTTCGATTTTTTTTGAAGCACGTTTCTGCAGGTCTGGCAATTTCATTGCCAGTCCCATATTTCCTTGTATCTTCACTTTACCTTGGAAGAAAGCTTTCTGGGGATTTAATTTACCAGAAATAAAATCAACTATATCTGTGTCACTAATGGTAAAAGTGACGTCGGGTTTTTTAGTTCCATTATATTCAACGCTACCCTTGCCTTCTTTAGCATTAACAACCCAGTAACCTTCAGCTCCACCTGGTCCATTGATTACTTTAAAACCATAAATGCCACGAACGCGATCAATAAGGCCATCTTCATCTTCTTGCATGGCTATTTCAAGAGCTTTAAAAAGCACATTAGCTTTGAAAACATCTGGATTCTCCACAGCCTTTACATTGTTTCGATAATTACGTTCATTTGGAAATCCCATGCGATAAAGAGCTACAACTACAGCACCACCTAAACCTGAAAGTGAATAAAAATAATTAAGCATTTGAATAATTTGCCTTCAATTCAGAACTTCATAATTACACAGAAAAAGTTGTTGAAACTACAAATTTTGGTCAGCTAAAAAAAGAAGCGATTCTCAAAGAATAGTGATTTCTTTAAGAATATGTATTAGTGCATATATTTTTCTGAATTAAATTCCCATTTAAATTTAAAATATTCAAATACGTACTTTTGACTCAAATCAGGAGAGCTACAAGCATTTATATATAAACATATATTATTGGTTTAAATTATCTTTACCTATGTTATGTTGTAGTGCTAATTTTGCATTAGAAACTTGTCTTTTGCCAGCTTGTCCCCTTAATTGCCAAACAAGTTCAGAACACTGAGCCAATCCTGTAGCTCCCAAGGGATGGCCTTTAGATATTAAACCACCACTTGGATTTATGACATATTTACCTCCATAGGTATTGTTTCCTGTATCAACTAATTCCCCACCTTTACCTGGAGGACATAAACCAAGAGCTTCATATGTAATTAACTCATTTGTCGAGAAACAGTCATGCAATTCAACAACATCAACATCAGTAGGTTTATACGGTGTGTTTGAAAATGCTTTTTCTGCGGCGTATTTAGTCATGTCATAGCTGTAAATCACAAATTAAATTATAATTAAATTTCTACTTATTTTTGAAAAAATCAAAATACTACTTAACTTTACATTGTTTCTCAATTTATTTTTATTTATTGTCTTATTTATTATCATTATTCCGACTGAGCTTTAAATAATCTCTAAAGATCTTATAATTCATTGTACCATACTGGGTGCTTTTATCGGAAAGTTGTCGATTTTAATTTTTAACAAAATCTAATAATGCAGTTACACCTTCTTTTTATATTTCTTTAAATTAGTTTGGATTTAGTGCAATTTTGGTTTCGTTTTAACCCATTTTCCAGCTCGTTTTAAACACCCCGAAAATCAAGACAGTTCTATAGTTTTTAGTTTGACTTTAGTTTTTAGTCATCGTTCAAGCCATTAATGTTCAATTTGTTTATTTCATCATTAAATCCCATTTATTTTTTTGCATTTCATTTAATGATTTTGTTTTTAAAATTAAAATAAAACATTCAAGATAGTATAAAAGAGAATGTTTACCCTATTAACTTAATACAACTCCTTTCAATAAAAGTTGATGGTAAATCAGTAGTCATTTCCATAGCAACAATTTCTACGGCTTGTGACTCCAAATTATGTCGTCTAACAAAATCTTCATTGGCCAAAATTACGGCAGCAGATCCATCGGAGGTTGGACAGCACTGAAGTTTTGTTAAAGGTCCATAAACAGTAGGAGATTTCATGATTTGTTCTAAAGAATATTTTTCTTGGAATTGAGAATATGGATTATTAGTTGAATGCAAATGATTTTTGTAAGCAATTTTTGCAAAGTGTTCAGGTTTTGTTCCATATTTTTTCATATGTTCCAATCCAGCATTTCCAAATAACTGAGCGGTCACTGGACTTTCATTTAAACCTAAAGCGAATCAGAAATTAAGAAATATTGCAGTTTTTGTAATAAAAAATATAAAATTAGTAAGAAGAACAAGATATTTATAGTAATGAAATGAATAGTTAGCTTGAAAAGTAGGTGCCATTGACATTTTTATATAGATATTAATTGATTTACTTACCAGCGATATCGACCATTAATTCCACATGCTTATCCATAGGGTTAGTTCTGTCCATAAATTTAGACATTAAAGACCCTCTTTCCATTTTCTCAAAACCAAGGGCAAGGGTGCAGTTAACATTTCCACTTTCAACTAATTGTTTGGCCATTAAAAGAGCAGTAGCTCCGGTCGAGCAGTTATTATTTACATTGTAAACAGGACAACCACTCATTCCGATTTCGTACAATGCCCTTTGACCACAAGTAGAATCACCATATACATATCCTACGCAAGCAGATTGTATCTCGGCATAAGAAATACGGGCGTCGTTAAGTGCTTTTGTGACAGCTTCTTTGGCCATTTGTGGATAATCAAAATCATCTCTTTTTCCAGGTTTTTCAAATTTAGTCATTCCAACTCCAATAACGTACACTTTTTGCTTGTGAACCATTTTTGTAGTTCTGTTAAAAATTTTGTTATAAATATATAATAATTAGTTTATATTTATATGAATGAAATGAATATGGAATATAAATTATTATAAAAAATGGTTACACATCTAAATAAAGATGTATATCGCTCAGTTTCGAGGCTTAGGAACCCATTCTTAAAAATATAGTACAGTTAGATGTTATGAAGATCGAGCAAATTCTAGAAAATTGCAATTTGAGTAGATATTGTAAATAGCTTTGTCAATTTGTAGAGATGGTTCAAGTTTCATGCCACCTTGTGGTTCTATATTTTCAGGAATAGGCCTTTTATCTTCGAGATTATTCGTATTAGGGGATAACATGTTCGAGCATCTCACCAATAGGGCAACACTGATATATCTCTCATAATATAACAGGCTTAGAAATAATTATTACTTTTGTAACCGATGTTGTTCCATTTCTATGTAGCTGGAATATGCACTGCCGAATTTGAATAATCTTGAGAATAAGGCAACTACTGAAGATGTTGAAAAGTGTACAAAATATCACTTTAATGAATGGCCCTAGGTGTAATCAAAGAAGCAAGAAGATATGGATTGGCTTTTCACAACTGAATCCGTGAAAACTCATCAACGTGGGTTGAAACATATGAATACTTGAATATAGTATTTCTATTTCTATCATAACCATATACTGTATCTACACTAGATACATTTAAAGAGATATTCTTAAATATCCGTACATTGTAGGCCGTTTTTATCAGTACAGTGTAATCATATGCTCGTTTGAGTCGCCACCATTTTCAATATTATGTTTGATATTTTTCTGCTTATCTTGGCATCGACATCAATCGATCGTCTTGATATATTTAATTATGAATTTGTTCATGATAATTAATGAATTCTTTAAATTGAAAAAAAAGATTAACTTGGAGTACACAAAAATACAGGAACAGTTGCTGACGTTTAAATAGTATTTCTTAAAATGAGACAAGTATATTTGGTGTTTACTGGAAAGTCTAGTACTTTTCACAATTATTTTTTTCAGTGTATAGATGCAGCCTAATTTAATTTAAGAAATTATTAAAAAAAAAGAAATATTTAAATAAAGAATTATTAGTCAAATGCGAGAAATAAATATTTTTTCTTATCTTTCTTATCCTCTTTGATGGATACTGAGTTTCAAAGTACAAAATAAATTTGAGCAGTAATCAACATGTAATTGTTATTGTTATCATAATCTTAATTGTCATTGTTTTTCAATTTTATCCAAAACAGGATATAAACTCCATTTAATTTTTCCGTATATCTCTATAAATTCAATATATGGGGTAGTTAGTGTCTTTTATAATAAAAAATTAATTAATTTATATTTTATGATATACCAATCAGAGCCCTATTTCATGGACATAGGAGTATAATTTGATTCACAAAAATATATGCATTTATGAATATTCTCAATGTATTTAGCAAAGTACGATTTTTTTTGTCGTCTATTCGAAAGGAAGCAGACTTTGCAAAATACGTTGAGAATATTCATCAGTGCATATATTTTTGTGAATCAATTTATACTCCTGTGTCCAAGGAATAGCGCTCTGGTCCGTGTATCATAAATATCACTGCTCAGTATATATAAAAGGTTGCATTCAACTTTCAGCTAATACTCCACAAATTACCAAGAGTTGGAGTACACATATTTGCTCAGTCACTGACTGGTGAAAGCAGGGGACCTTTGGTATATTCCAGCTTGAACGATCTTTCAAATTAAAAAAGGACAGACAAATTTATTCATATAAATGCATCCTTTTATGATTTAAAAAATTGTTAACATTGGAACATGCCACTATTCTCTAAACTATTACACTAAGTTTAATCATTAACTATCTTTCTTTCTTTGACCTTATCTTGTAAACGAAAAAAGATAGAGATATAGGGTGTGTATAGCTTTCTATGCATTGCATAAAATAAAACAATAAAAAATATCTCTTCCATTTATTATTAATGAAATATTGAGTTCTAAACAAAAGAAAACACTAGCTTTATAAAAAGTATTATAATTTCAACTACTTAAAATAAAATATATAGTTTTTACACGTTCAATAATGTAGAACAACCTTTAATTTAATGATAAAATATCATTTTTAATTAATCTTATACATATACAGAACATGGTAGATTGAAATATAAGTTCATTATTATCATAATAATTTAATCATTATTATTCATCAAACATTGAGAGAAAATATTAGCTTGATTCAGAACCTTAGCACTTACAGTTAAGTTGAGCACAACAGGTATTATATAGCTGTCACTGTTTGGGACGTCAGCTGTTTTTGCTGAACTATATAAAGCATCATATGATGAGTATAGTTATGGCAGGAGTTTTTATTATATATTGATACACAGTTTAAGAGTTTATGGTAATGTTTTGTAACAATCCTTTCGATTGTAGACAAGTACGAGAAATAATTTTTTTTTCATCTCTGTATGCATGTAATAGGAATTTTAATTGGATCAAAATAGATATTTATATTTTGTATTTTAATAAAAAATACTGAGATATTTTTTCATTGATTGTAATTTACGTATGCATTTTTTTATTTCGCATATTACACATCTAGTAAAATTTATGTATCATGCACTGTCATGAGAAGTATAATAATTAAATGTATGCATATGATTTCTAACATTTAATTATATTTCTACTCGTATAATTATAATTGAAACAAGATTAAAGATTAATTGAAAATTTGTTTTTCTTGAAAACTTATTGTATAATTTGTATGTGGCATAAAAAATAAACGATCTTGAATACACGAAAGAATACATGAAATCTGCCAAAGAAAAGAAAATACGTAATACAACTTACTGTGCTTCTTTAGTATGAACAATTAATTAATTTACACGGCAAAATAGTACTGAAGACAAAAGTAATTGAAACTCCGTGGTATCAGTGAACGTGTCGCTGCAAGATCGCAGATTATGAGCTAACGTCTCCAACTGAACTTCGATCTTTGTTACACTCTTTTTTATAACTTTCATATAAAAATAAAAATATAAATTTCTTCCGTGACACGGTCTGATTACAACCGGTTTATCTGCAGAAACGAATGTTGCTTGAGAATAGGAAAGAATTCTGCAATACCAACAGTAGAGATCTTCGGTACTTCGCTTCCTGTATCATTCAGCGTGACTGAAATACGAGATGTTCGATAGAACTTCAGCGGCAAAAGTATACAGGCAGCGAAGGGATCGAACCTAAATATATATACAAGAGTTTGTAGTTTTGTTGTTGAAATAATACAGATTTGCCTTGTTTTGTGGCCTGAAAAATATCATTTTATTGTTTCCTAACGCTTCATTAAAAGATCTAACATAGCTCCCATTAGATGGCAGCACATCCTAGGCTCGGTGACAATTTTGTTCGAGAAAAAATAAATAAATCAATGATAATTTGTAAGGGATTAGATTAATAAGGACAATTAATATTCAAAATGAAATTACTCAACAATGAAAACACATTTATTAGGTCACATTTCCGAGTATAATACATAACATATTTAGAGAATTAACACATTTTTAATATTACACATTATGTTTAATTAATTAACAATTGAGCTTTTTTATATAATAAATTTCTATATTCTCATTATTAGTCTAAAGCAAGAGTTTGGTAATTATTATTGATATAATCTACTGAAGAATTCATTGGTTGGGAGTGGAATAAAATGCATTTTTTTAAATATATTTTACGTACAAAATATCATTTATAAGTCGTAGCAATTTTAATACAAATCATTCATTTTTTTATATAAACGTATAATACACGGTCCTCAATCCAGAGTCGTAAGTTTAGTAAGATTTAAAGAAAATAACTGGTAGAACGCTCAGCCCTTTTTGAATTTTAATTTCATTTTTGAATCTTTAAGAAATATTCGAATTTGAGACATTCATTTTTCAATGACACATGCGCGCGTGAAATGGAGATTACAATTCCAAACCGTATAATACTCGGTGCATAACGGAGATTTTGGTGCTCATTGGGTCGGACCCAATAAGAACATTCAATAAGATGTTGCTTATAAGGTAGCTCACAATCAATACAACCCTAAGCCAATATACATAAGTTTACTTAGTATTTGAAACAAATAATTTTTTTTTAATTTATATAAATTTATTGCAATCGAGGCGCAGCCACCCCCGAAAATGTTGCATTAGGCAATTTTGAATTATACTCTTAAGTTTAAAATATATTTGAAATTGAAATTGAAATATGCAGACACCTATTTTGACACAAATCGGGAGACCTACCTTGCAACCAACGCATGCAATGTACACGTATGTCTTATACGTTTTGGACCCTGTAAATACCATTTAACATATATATGTACAGAAGTACAAACAAGTTTTTTGAAGACCTACCCATTTTGGGTATTAAAATACGCATCTATTAACTGATTTAATTTAATTATTTTTTATATGTAGGTGGTACATTCAAAAAACTTAAATGGGAATCCCCATTGTTTATTACAGATTCGGATTCCTCAGAAAAAATTACTCCAACTTGACCTACGCTTCGAGTCATTTCGGTCACAGATGGCGTTGTAATCGAGAAAAATCAAAATGGATAAAAAATCGTTGAAAAATGGAGATATCTCAAGATATCCTCCAACGATTGTTTACCCAAATCGCTTTTTTACACATGTCGTACAAGCACGAGAAGGACGTTTAACGCTAAACATTTTATGGTACTAAGAATTACTTAAATTCTAATCACGGTTGTGGATATAAATTTGTAATAAAATATACTGTAAGTATGACAATGTTGCCAGATCACTTAATGCTTATTTCAAAATTGCTTCAAGGCGTCATAATAAACTATATTTTTTACAAACGAAATATATATATTTCTTCCATATTGATATTCGATACCTGTGGATTTCATTATTAATATACATTGTACATGCGAGAATAATATAATAAGTATTTAAGAAATGTCTGGATTTGCTTAGGAATATAACTTGATATAGCATAACGGTAACAAATTCTATGCTTCTTAAAGGATATTATATTGCAACATTAGCTTCCGATTTACTACCTGCTGTTCATGGATTTCCTACCTCAAGTTAAATACCCGATAATAAAGTTTTCATTTTTAAAGCAAATAAAATATTTATCGTCCACGGGTAAAAAAAATCTATTTTACATGAACCGTAAAAGCACGGGAAGCCCATTTAACGCCAACCTTCTATGGGAATACGAAAAATTAGTTAAATCCTAATAACGGTTGTGGGTATAAATTGAATTTAATATTAGTATGAAAAAGGAAATTGAGTACATACTATTAAAAAAAGATAAGGTTCGATTGTATACAATTAAGTATCGACATCTAAAGATGTTGACTTAAAAGTGGTCCAGACGTACGATTACATGGTCCGCTGTTGGATCTGGAAGTTTCATATCTAACCAGTTAATGCTCGCCTTATCTTCGGTGTCTGTTGCTTTGACTGCAAGACAGTGCGCAGCTGTGGCATTGTGAGGGATCCTTAATTCAACTGGATAATGAAATGTGAGACCTCGGGGGCCACATTCAACTAGAGGACTTAACATGGATTCACCTAAAAGTGAAAATAACATTTTATAATAAAATTTATAACAATAACTTTTTATACTTTTTATAATAAAACAACTTATTGATTCCGTAACAGTTATGGTAGTGTGAAAAGTTTCCGACCTCAACATGAGAGTACCAGAAGTTGCTTAACTTTTCAGTTAAATTTCACTTTTCTACGCTTTATAACACAGCGTTTATGAACCAATAAAATACGTTAAGGCCATGCCCAACCAGTAAGCGTCACGTCGAAAACGAAAAATCACTATTTTTTGTCATTCCTCTACCAAATTATATGGAATTTGATAAATGGAGCTCTTGTTCAATCATTTAGAACAAATAAATTATTAAATTTAATTAGGTATTTATTATTAATTACTTATACATTGACTACAGCGTCATTTCAGGGCCAATAACGATGATTATAAACAAAGAAGTACCGATAAAAACATTCAAGTATTTAAAATTAGTGATTTTTACGTTCACGTGAAAGAGTTGTTTAAAATTGTTATCGGAAATTTAGCTGGTAATTAGGTTGTCATAGACAGTTAGTATTGTGTAACACATGTGGTCCTGTGTGTGAAGAGTTCCAGTAGAATATACATGAAATAAGAAAATTGTTGTCCCGGGGCTTTTCTGGTTAATGAACTCTTGAACAACAGTTTTTATTTCTTGTGTTTTCAAACAAGGAATTCGAGGAAATCCATAATTTATATAATATCTATGTACCAAAGGAGAAATTTCTTATATATATTTTGATTGAGCAGTAGTATTGAACTTCTTATTGATTTATAATTTCCATTATTTATATATATTTTTTCAAATTTAACATGTTTATTTAATATTATTTTTAATGTATTGCACAAACTGTAATTACTTTTAATATTTTTTATAATAAAATAATGTAAATATAAAAACTAAGATGTTCACATAGTACGAGTAAATTACGATGATATAATAAATATATTATTGAATATATATTAATTAAATTTGGATAATCAATTTAGTAGTAAATGAGATATGAGCTCACCATTGTGCATAGGGGGTGAGATAGACGAACGATGACCACGATTATCGTTTAAAAAATCGACAGTGTTTGGTGCGAACACTGTGAAGAAGATTTCTTGACGCATATTCGGTGGCAGTGCACCAGAAGGTATCGTTAGTTTAACACCCCCTGGCCCCTCCAAGATGCCCCCATCATGATCAAATATACCACGAGCCACACCCATAGGTCTAAGATAAACCACCACCAATAATTAGTTTAATTGTTAATAATGTATTTATCTTTTTACTCAGTTAATGTTCTAGTTAAATATCATTTTATAATATTATTGTTAATTCTTATAAATATAAGATGTTACTGGCTAACGCCCAACGCATCACTAAGTGATGCAACAAAATAAAATATCAATCATGGACATTACTGAGTGATTTCTGGCACATCTAATACGCTGATAACTTTATTAAAATGTGTTAATGCTTAGTATATTGGTCTATGGATAATTCCAAGGAAATTACCCATAAAGAATTAATACAAGAAGTTCAAACTGTGACTGTAGGCTACTACATGTACTTGTTTTGCATCGAGTTTTGGAGCAATTTTATATATCCAGAGAGTTTTGATCACCATTTTGGATGATACTCTAAAAAATGATCGTTTAAAATTCATAAAAACATTCTACTTTTGAATACAACTATGTGTAAACTACAAATCGTTACCTTGTGTTATATTTTACATCGATCATCTAATCTGTAGAACACACTGTGAATATAAATCAAAACTCGCCTGGAGAAAAAGCTACACAATTTATTTCGCGTACAATATGTGACAATTTTTATGCGTTTTATTTGTAATAATTATTATTTGTACTAATTATTATATTAACAACTACCTTATATTGTGATGATGTAAAGGTTTTCGATATAGTTCGAAAGCACTACCCCTCTGCTCCCTGCTGCCAGCTAAGTCCAATCCACTTGGTTCTCTGTTATGAGCTGCATTTGCTTGAGTTGCATTCTGTCCAGTAACATTGTTGTTGTGTTTATGGCCATTTAGACTTAGGTTATTGCGATTATGCGCATGGGCCATACTCATTTGACCTACACTGTTACTATGAGCATGCGCCATTATTGGTGGATTTGAAACTGGATGAGTGTGGCTTACACTGTGCCCATGAGAAGGTTGCAAGGAATGGTTGTGATTGTGATTTGAATTCATGTTATAGTTGCTATCATTGTTGCGATTCGATGGAGGAATGTTGTAGTAATATTGGCCACTGTTGCGCTGTACGTTTCCGCCATTTTCAATCTAAATGCAAATGAAATCATTATTTTATATTAAAAATTTTCCCACTGCAAGTTTAATTAGTCTTAAATTAATAAAAATAAAAGAATAAAAAGAAGGTTAAATCACCAAAATTTCACTTCAATCAACTGTTAATACTTTGTTGTATATACACTGAGAGAAATAGCATGTAAGAAATTAGGTACCGAAAGTGAAGAAAAAACTTTTTCAAATGCTCGATATAGTACCGTTACTGTAGTATATTGTAATTATTTTACTTTATCCTTATTATACAAAAACAATTTTTCCATAATATTTCTCTTAGCTTGTTAACTCGGGTATTATATTTTTATAAAGAAATTGTATATAATTGATTGTATATAACTTACCCCATTATGGATATGAGAATTTCCAATTGAATAACTTTTTGCATGTTGATACACATTATTTGTATTATTTTCATCTTGAATTACAGGCTGTTGTTGCGGTGGCCTATAGTTCTTCGGTTTTGGTGGTGGGATTGGTTTGTAAGTTCCCGGAGACTTGCCTTGTGGTGGAGGTGGTGGTGCCAGTTTGTAATCCCCCGTCCGGCTATAATTTACAGAGTCATAATCTAGTATACTGGTGATCAAAAATAAATGAATAAATTGAAACAATTAAATCATTGCACTGAAAAAAAAATACGTCAAGAATTATTGTGCTTAAATTTTAAATGTTCACATAATCAAAAGGATATGACGCTAAAACTTCTATTGTTTCCTAAATTTTAAAAATTTATACCTATACTTAGCGTAATCCGTTCTCGTTTGCGACTCCTGTGCAGAAATTGGCTGTGCTGTTGATCTTGTAAATCTATATGGATCGTGTGGTCTTGATGGAGCAGAAATGTTCCCAGATTTCATGTCATCAGGGACATTTGGACCAAGTCGACCAGTGGATGTATTTAATCCAGAGGAGTTATAATTAACATTACCATTTGTATTATTATACGAATCATATGATGACATGCTATCATAGCTTCCCTGAAATTCACAAAATAACAATGTTTTAGATGTCTGTTTTCATGTTACGTATATAATTCTTCGAAAGAATTCTTGAATTGTTGAAAATGTACTCCATGAATCGTTGCAAAGTGTGTGTATTACGTTTCGTAACAGCTTCTTTCTACTACAACTGTTGTATAAGGTCAATGGTGTAGAGTAGTGAAAAGTAAATTACGCGCAGTAATGGTTACTGCTGTCTGCACGACTGGTTGCTTTTCGCACAAGTACCGATGATGCATACAATTTACTTTGATGAATAGTACTGATCACTGAGCATCGAAATATAATGTTTCGTGGCGGAACCGACAAGTACCGTTTAAAGACATTTTTCACTCGGCACAAAGTAAGTTTTACTGTGTCGTACAATAACCACCACTACGTTCTTTTTTTTCCAGTAGCCACAAAAAATTAATGAGTATAAGTACCGCTTTCGTTTGCGTTCTTTCCAAAGAAGAAGTAGGATTAGCTCTATGTGGCGTTGCATTGATGTAGTTTCCCATATCGAGAATGGAATCAGTCTTATTGGAAAGTCTCTCTTGCGCCGAGCGACCTAATGTACCACGTGGCGTTTGGCTATTTGGCTTTACGTTGCGATCTATCCGAGGTGGAAGATCTGGAGGAATAACTTGATGGGGTGGTGATCTCGAGTGATTTGAGGCTCCGGAGTACTGTGGTGGCCCAGTTGGAAAAGACATTTGTCCCGTCAATAAAAATCCATATTTGCTATCATTTATACCTCCTCCCTGAGACCGTCGCTTATGTTCGAAAGTCTACATCTTATTACAATTTTTTTGTTTCAATTAAATAAATATAACGCCTTTTAGACAGGCTTTTATTGTATTTTTTCTAGTAACGTTGCAGCAAACTAATAAATAATGTCTCGATTGAAATACCATCTGTACTGGAAATCTAATGTTTAAAAAATTGTAGTATGTACTATGATATCTATGATCGGAATGCCATAATATATTTATCACAACTTATATTATGTATATTTAAAATAAACGTTTTAGTTTATGCAATGTATGCTTTCGAACTTCCGCTACGTTCTTTGTCTTCGATGCAAAATTCACCATACTTAAATTGTTGAAATCAATTGCGAAAACTTCTCTCACTTAAGACAATTTTGTGATATATTTTTACAAGCAATATGTCTCAGGTGCATATTTCTTCAAATTAAAGAAGTAAATCAAAAGTTTTCGCAAACGACGCTTATTCATCTTAAAACTTGACATATTCGAAGGGGAAAGAGTTTTTGATACTCTTTCCCTATCGCTAATATTTCAGTTATTTAACTCTATATTATATAGAGTTGTTCCAACTTTATAATATGACCTATTACTTCAGACAATTTTAAACATAAATTAATGATAGCCAAACATTTGTCAAGATGGTGATTTACTGTAGATCTAATGGAGTTTATTATGTAAGTTATAATATTTCATGCATTTAATAATTCTATTTCAAAGCAATAAATTATAATATTTAAAATACTGTATGACAGAGATGATATTAATTTTGTATTAATAATAGACTTTAAATTTGTATCAGTAAGGTTTGGTAATTGAATAGACAGAATGAAGTACATATATATTGTGTTACAGGGGCAACAAATTATTACAGTTTATTAAATAGTCACCTGATAATTGGTTGTGTATGGCGGTGGTGCTACTGCATCATCTTGGGTAGCGATGCTGGGATCCGAGCTACTCTTGAGTCGTGAGGGTGGTCCCAAGGCTCCAGGAAGGGGAGGTGCGGGGCTTAATTCTAAGTCACTTTCCGGGGATGATGCGTAGGACAGGCGTGAAGTCATCGGGAAGAGGAAGTCATCCGAAAGAGCCTCTTCCGGCTTAAATGGTAAGATAAAAATTAAATATTATGAAGCTCTAAGGTGCTAAAAAAAACAGTAAAATAAACATTTTTTACCTTAGTCTGACTCATCCAGATTGCTCCTTGTTGTTGACGATCAATGAGTTCACGTAGTTTTCTGTACCACGATTCTGGTGTTGTTAATGTAATCACAGCACTGAACACATGACCCCAAATTTTATCTAGTTTTTGACATTGTTCCAACAATTTTTTACTACTTTTATGTGCAGATCTAGAAACAATTTAAATAATTACTAATAATAATAAAGAAGAATTGAAGTTAATCATAAATTTTATAAATAGTATTATACAAACTTTGGTATGCCTGCACGCATCTCTTTGATAACTTGCTTCGTTTCAGCTTTCAGGAAAATGACTATTGGATAGAACTGTGCATAATTCAATCTGTCGACAGCGTTTGGGGTAATATCTAATAACGAGTGCTTCCCCCGTTCCATCACTTCTCTAATAGCACTTAACCGAATAATTCCTGAAGATTTGGTACTCTTTCCGCTGTTGTCTTCTATTTGGTTTTCCATTTCTACAAGATCAATATTAAATTTACTCTTTAATGCGGTAAAATAAAATTAAATTATAACATCCATGAATTGAATTGTTTACTTGCTTCATATATAATTATATATTAGCAAAATATAATAGAAAAATGTATAATACTCTGAACTTACGAGGAGAAGTGAATTTATCAGGAAAATCATTTAACAGTCTTTCTCGCGCAAGATCGGCGACAGGTCCAAATAAAACAACTGGTCTTATGAAGCCAGGATGCCGCAAAACTACGCGTTCATATGCTGGAAATTTGCTTACACTATCAGAAAAGACGACATCATCCCAATGATCCTGTAATTATGATTTAATATAGTGAGAACTGAAAGTTTGAATCCGTACAAATATAAATATGATAAATCATTTGAAGTGATTTAATTTCATAATTATCAATGGCGTTAAGAACAAAAGCGTAGAGTGCAATAATTTTGAATTGGACACTCACCCTTCCAAGGGATTTGGAGCGACGTTGACTTCCTCGTCTTCGCCTAAAGAAGCTACCCCTGCTTTCACTAGCGCTCAATTCTTTTTTAGTTGCATTAAATTGCGCGGTGGCCAATTCTTCTGCGCGAGCTTTGTTCGGGATGATACCTTTTTGTACCTCTTGATTATTCCTGCCTATGCGAAATACTTGCCAAGAACCCACAACGCCATTGTGCAAAGTATCTACCACGTGAAACACGTCACCGCTACGAAAACTCATTTCGCCCTTATCAGGTTGTTCATAATGAAAATGTGTTCTGCAACGAATGAATAATCATTATATTAAGTAATAACTATTCGAACAACAAGAGAATAAGAATTACCAAGGTTGGTGTAAGGTGAAAGTAAATATTCAAAAGTAAAATTTGTTTAAATGTTATCATTTTGTTGACCTAGCACCTACTTTAAATCTTAAACATGCTGTAAATCTAACATACTTAATGTGGAAGGAGTCTCCCTTGCCCGTAGCGACGATTTGATCATACTCCTGGCGTCGATGCTGTACAATGAGATCAATCTGTTCCTGAAGGCTAAGTAGGAAAAGGACTGCTTCCTCTCGGGTTACGCCTTTCATGTCCATATCATTAACCTACGTTTTTATATTTTATTATTGTGTTTAGTAAAAACAAATATATTTCACACAGAGTTTCAAAATTTTATATAATGTAGTAAAATTGTTTCAACTTTTTCATACAAAATAAAATAATTTTCCTCAGTGTACATGCGTAGCATTATTAATGTGATTCATATACTATATTGCTTTCAAGAAAGAAAATTTAAATAAAGTTAACATTTCATGTAATATACGTGAGAATTAATTATTACCTTCAAGATTTTATCTCCTTGCTGTAAACCTTGCAGTGAAGCTGGGCTGCCTGGTTGAACAGCAGTTACAAAAACACCGGTTTCATTGCCTCCGGTTAGCCTAACACCGACTGATCCTTCTTTTTGAAAAGTTATGAAACGAGGATCAGGTCTGAAAGAAATGATTTTAAGAAAATAATTAGTATTATATTTTGAGTTGACTTTTGTCCTTAAATCTATTACAAATTAACACATTTTTTTACCATTATTCATATTAAACTTTTATATGTATTAAATAAAACATACACAGGTTGCTTTGTCCGTTGTATCAAAGGATCTTCCTCATAAAGCTGTCGCCTCGAACTATAATAATCTACAATGAAACATTAGTTTAAGATTAAAATTAATAACTTGTTTGTCTAAATTATTTTAAATTAACTATAATTTTAAACCTTCTGGTCTTGGCGGAGGTGGTCTTGGGGGGTCTACGGTTGGCGTAGCCGGTAGGTCAAGTTGACTCAAAGACACATCTATCAAAGGTCCCCTCGATCTACCCCTTGGCGCAGGATTACTTTTGTCTTCGGGTGGCTGTCTCGTCGGTGGTGGTACATATAAATTCTGACTGCTGTAGCTTGCACCCGAAAGATATTCGCCGCTGTCATTCTTACTCTGTTGTTGCGACTGAGAATTCACCGGAGTTTCCCTGGTTAAAACGATCGATAGGCGGTCCTTACTCTGATCCATAAGCTTCTTTGCTTCTTTTAAGCTCATGTTATCCGCGCTTACTCCTCCTATCCGTGTCAGAACGTCACCTGGTTTTGCACCAGTTCCTTCTCTCGTTACATCCTTCACATACAGCCGACAACCAAGAACTATTCCAAAATCTAAAATAATCATTGTTTAATTAATTTCAAAGTCGTGAAATATTAAAATAAAGTTATTGCATTTCCAAAAAGTAAAAAAAATATTGAAAGATTAAGTGCAAAAATAAGTTATTTTGAAAACATTTACTCGTACCATCCTTTTTGTTGTTTTTAGTCAGAGTGAGTTTGTGGCTTTGAGGTGCCGCACATCCTGGTGAGTTGGGAGGATTGGACGATGCTCGTCTCTTTACGATTAGCAAAACCGTGGAACCGGAATCCCTAAGCACGCGTACTGCTGCCCCATAATCGGCACCTTCCAATGATACACCATTGGCGGATATAATGCGATCGTTTACCCTATAATCATGATAATCGTATTACATTCTATAAAATCATAGAATATGTTGGAAAAAGAATGACAATTTAAATTTATAAAACAATAACCTACCCGTGGTTAGATTAGAATACTTGTTCTGTTTGATATAATGCAAGGAAAAAATGTTTCGTAGCTACTAGTATATATGTATTTAACCTAAACATATTGGATTGGAAATGAACTAATAAAAATACTAAGTATAGTTGAGGTAATAATACGAAATTAATCAAAGGATATGATTGCATTAAATATGCGTTTTAATTGAAGACGTTAATAGTTAATAATGGATTCATAGTAAGTACACTTCAACCATTATGTATAAATAATAGTTTTTTTGATCATCTTACTGAAGTTTGCCTTCAGCCGGGCCTGCTTTTAATACGTCCGAAATGGCAATCGCAGGATCGCCGTTCGTGAAATGCGGATTATCCCGTCCCCCAGATACAGCTATGCCGAAGCCATATCCAGGTACTCTGGTCACAGTTACATGGTGAACTTCCCATCCTCTATCGCCCACCTGTAATTAAATAAACAAAATCAAGTTTATATTTTAATATTTTTTTCGCTTAAAGTACACAAATTGTTACTTTTTATTTGTAAATAATACACAGGGAGAAAAAATGCGAAAGTGCAGTTGATGACCTATATTTGAAGTTGGTTGTGGATCTTTGACAGAAGGAAGGTTAATTTAATATCATTAGGATGAAAATGAAAATGAAAAAACTGCCAAGAAACTTCCCTCAAATGACGATTATTTGGCCCAAATTCAGACATGTTCACAAAACCAAAATTATATGACGCCAAAACAAAATCATTAATCTGTCAAAGTGGTTTGTTTACTATATGTCTAAGTTTGGTTCATGATGTTTTGTTTATATATAATATCTGCATGTAATAATGTATACGTAATAATATGTAACGTATAAAAATGTATATTACATACACCTTTTATTATATATTACAATAAAAAAAAAGTAATAATAATATATAATATACATAATATAAAAAATAATATATATAAATAAATAGATGGCTGGAGCCATCTATCGACAAACCGCGGGAACTTATTTGCACACCTAATATAAAAATGGGCATTAAAAATACCAAACTGCGCAATAACTAGGACCAATATAGCTTTTCCCGGTATTGAAAAGACGAGACATTATATGCCTAGAAATGGCTGGAGTTGTATACATGCGGGGCTTAGGAAGGACATAATTTTGAATTTTTCTCCAAAAATTTTTGAAATAGTTTTAGAGTGTTTCGTCAAATAATTGATGAAATGAAAATAAAAGAAGAAAATTGAAAACTGAATTATCTTCTAATCAAACACGCCATTTAAATGGCATTACGTTTCACAGTGAAGTACACTGAGCCCTTCTTTTACGGATACTAAAGGAAGCCCTGTGAATCTGTCGAGTGAGCAAACAAAGCGCGGTTAATTTCGTCGCATTGCGAGACAAATGTAAACGTGCGTGTTGCATTTCATCCGGGATTTCACGATGCCTCTCTTTCGCATCTCCTTTGCCTGAGTATTCCAAGCATAAAGGTCGAGGTAAAGCTCAACAAAGTATCAACCCCGTCCAACGCTCGTTGGGGAGATAGAAAAGCAGAGACAAGGCGAACCCCGTGTATATGCACTAGCATAATAACATCGGTTCGTTTTCGACGTGATGTCGAACGCCAAGGAGGGGGTTATTATGAGAGGCAAGGACGCCGCTAGCACATAACGCCGCGTCAAATTACACGAGTCAAAACTTCTGGCAAAAATTCTTTTCACTTTTTCTGTAAACTTTCAGATATTTTATTTTGTTACTTTAACGTAATTTAAATCTAAATTAACAAATTATCTATTTATATACACATGGATAATATTAATTAAATAATATAAATAAATAAAATTTTCTATTGTAACATTCAATTTTATTATTATTTTATTTATTACATTTCTATGTACAATTATTATTCCGGCCTTTCTGTTAGTCTAGATAACCTTGCATATTTATTAATTTAAAAAAAATCATCTAATCAAATTATCTACTTTTTTTATTAGTGCGCGGAAAACAAAATATGAAGTACACTACTAAATGTCTATTTAAGTTAAATATATTGTTTGGCCATTATTGGGATAAGTAGAAATTATAATTATCGTAGCCAAACAAATTTATGTGAGTCGAATTTATGAAAACTACCCTAGCTAGTGCATTCAATTTACATACACTTTATGGCTAAATCAACCATACAAATTTATCTAATCGTCAACACAGTGAAATCCAAATAGTTTTCGTTTACATATTGAGGTTATGTTCAGCCCCTCTTAGATAAGTGTATGGTTGAATCAACCCGAAACTTACATTCTGTATCAGTGCCCAATTAATTTATATTGCTTGGGCCAGTTTTGGGCTTCATATTACTTGTTCAAAGTCATGTTTTTTAATCAAAATTTCAGTCTATCTAAAAATCTTTGTATACAACCTACAACTCATCAAACCGTCATTTAAACAAAACGTGCCTTTCATTAAAACAATTGTCGTTTCAAACTGATTGCCAGAATTAAGTGCTTCAAACAAATATATAAATTCTAATAACACAATAGAAGATGCAAGATACGTCAATTTTAGGTGTGACTTTTAAATATACCCCATCAGAACAGAAGGTTTCGAACGTTTTTAAAACGTTTTACAAACTAAATAACGTTTCTAGAACGTTTTAAGAACCTTGTACGTTTTTAAAACGTTCTTAAAACTTTTTGTTCTGATAGGGTACCGAAATTTTGAACGAATATCGCATTGATAATTTGATGCTTTGAAAATTTGAAGCTATGATGAAAGGCGTGTTTTGATTAAATAACGCTTTAACCAACTATGGTTTAAATGTAGTGACTTTTAGATCAACTTAAATTTTCATTAAATGACGCTTATAATAAGTTTACAGTTTGATAATGTGAATTTATGATGAAATGCACATTTTAAAGGAATGATTATTTTATACGATTATATTAAACGTTGCGTTTAAGAACACATTTTGTACCCAATACTTGCATTCGAGAAATAAACAGCCCATTTTTTTCAATTTCAATTGAGTCCAATTATCTAACGTTCGTCCATTAATGATTCATTAAGTCATTCATCATTTAATAACAGCATTTGCCTAGTTTTTCGTACCGTTTCAACAACTGTATAATACTATTAATATCTTACCAAGTACTCGTTGTCCAAATAATTTTTGTACTCAATGCTCATGTCACGAAGAGTAAATTCCTTAAGATTTGGAAGCTAAATAATTTGACGATTGAACCATACAAACTATTGATCAAAATCATCACCATTTAATCTATTTTCAATTGTACAAATACCACGGGAAATAGAGTCATATATAATATTGTTATTGGCGGGAAACTCGAAAATAAAAAGTATTAGATTTCACGTATCACAAATCTGTTTACAACAAATATGCATATAAAATAAAAATAATATGAAAATGTTAATTTTTTATTTAATTTAAATTAAATTTCCAAAAATGAAATTCAAAACGTAATTGAATTTCTTATGATCCCAGTGGATCTATTCAATTAATTTATTAAATTAAATAAATTAAATATATTGAAGTTATTATGCGCGCAAATAAGTTCCTGCTATTTGTCAATAGATGGCTCCAGCAGTAAATGCTGGTCCATTTAAATATATCCAAAACGTCATGAACGAAGTTTAGACATATGGTAAACAAGCCTCTTTGACACATTAGTGACTTTGTTTTGCGTCATATACTTTTTGATTAGGGTATATATTAAAATACATATTATAATGATAATAATAATTATGATCCTGAGGTGAAAGCCCCTATTAGTGTTAACCATATTCCAACCGGATCAGGACTTTAATATAATTAGGGCAAAGCCGATTTAATTTCTACTAGGGCGAGACCCCTATTCCTTGGCTCACCGCTTATGCTCATTGCAGTAACGCGTTTGTATCGTACGAAACAGTTGTGTCGTCGACTCCGCACCATTCGCACTGTCCACGCTTGGACATTCATGCCGCATTCGCGTTATTTTCGCGCCACGTTAAGTCGTGTATTAAGACTTAATCGTGAAACTCTCTGTTCTCGCGCGCTCGCTACGAGACACCGTGGGCTCCAGCTCTCCAACCTAGCTCGGTCTCATAAAAAATTAGAGTGCATGGTATTCTCAGATTGCCTGACAATACATTTCTCATTTTTCAGTGTCTAGAGTTCCCGTTCCAGGTTGGACTGGTCAACGGTCGTATCGTAGTGAAAATTCGTTAATCATTCCGCATATTTGTTTGTTTTAAATATTTTTTCCTTTGTTTATAAATATTATTTATTTTTAATAAATGATCTATTCGTGTCTAAATATATGTTTATTTATTTTTAATAAATAAAATACTTTAATATTTTATAAGTTAAAATAAAGGAGTATTCTGTTTCGTTGTACGGGTCATATTACGTTTGCATTATTAAGACAGTGAGAGAAAAAATCTGCTAGACGTGGTATCAAACTCGTGTCTTTACACGGCGAAAAAAGTTTGTATTATTTTCATTAATAGTTTGCGTGAAATTAATAACTGAGTAAAAGTCACAGTGACAAACCCATTAACAGAAAAAGTGGCACTATTTACCAGACTGTCTGGTAATATTCTTAACACATAGTCTCAGAATGCCAGAAAGTATAGTAATTATTATTATTTTGTTTTCCTCAGTGTAGGAAACCCTCCTTTTCTTCAATAAAGATTCAGTACCCATGGTATCGAAGTCATTTCTTTCTCAGTTAATTTGAATAAATTGTTATAAGGTAAACACGTATTGTTTTCTTGTTTAATCTGCGCATTGAATGGCGCGATCGCAAATGGGGCAACCGAACGCTATGCCGTTATTTATCCCGGAGTAGTTGAAAAGTTTCGCAAATAACATCACAGATCTTATTGTTTTAATAAACGTACAAGTTTTACAGACTCCGTGACAATCGATTTATTTCTCGCGAGAAAAACATTTTTTTTATATCGATACAACATCGTATTTCATTCATATAATCACTCAATAATAAAATACTCCTATTGTCTGTGTTATTTAATGCTAATTTAATTTTGTCTCATAAACACTGAGAGAAAAACATATCAATTTTTAATGAAGAGATTACTACTTTGGCATTATACTTACACAATATCATTATATAAAAAACTAGTTGATTAAAATTTGTTAAATTAGTTTATTCAAAGTAGTAATTCTATGTAGTTTCATATAATTTAACAATCTGTTTATTAAATTCTCTCCGTAAACAAGCAAAGGCAAATCGTTCTTCTTATTTCTTTTTTGTTGCATGGGCGAGCGAGTGCGATAGTCACAACAGCTGAGAATCGCATTTCTCCCCGCGTGGCGCACGAAGTTGTTGCAATAAATGTGAGAAAAGAACGACTTTTATGCTTAAAAAACGGGAGACAAAAATGTCTAATGACGTCCTAGAGAACCTAATTTCCTTTGTCACCCAGTTCCTTTCCATCTTTACTTTCGTCACTGGTTTGAAACTAAACATTTTGTTTGTGTATTTTAGGGAGTAAAGTCGACACTTTTTTGCTTGTGTCACAAAAACATATTTTTTATGTTATTATTTAATTCAAAACGTTAACGAAATATTAGTATTCATTTAAATTTTTGCAGCAAATTTCTACAGATGTAATTATTAAGGAGTTGAATGCTAATTTCAAATAAGCAAAATAATAACGGACAATAATTACACTAAGAGAAAAAGATCAATTTTTAACAAAAAGTTCAGTAATTTGGCATTTTACTTACAGAATATCATTATATGGAAGTTAAGTGATTAAAATTTGTTAAATTAGTTGATTAAAAATAGTAATTACATGTAGTTTCCTACAATTTAACCATCTGTTTATTAAATTTTGGTAAACTGTTTATTAACTGGGTTTATGGACAACATAAGCAATAGGTTAGCGACACCAAATAGCGACATCTAACGGACAAAACATAAAATGAAAAGTTTGTCAAAGTTTAGATTTCAGTTTATTAACATTTGTCATCTCGGATCTCTAATGTTTAATATTCTTTTCTTTCCGTGTATATTATCAAACAGTATAATTGAAAATAGATGGTGGGATGAACTAAATTGAAGCCATTAGCAAAAACTTCGTCGGTAAACAGTGTACTTTACGCAGAAATGTGAAAAATTTGGCGTTGGAATTCTAACAGAAGAAAAGTGAGCCTTCGGATAATAGAAATACGATTGGAACTGCTAACACTGTGGAAATGACTTGAATAAACTATGCCACCGCAGGGCACGCGATTTCGAGCGAAGCTTTACGCCGACGAGTGAGCACAACGCCGAGCCGAGCCGAGCCGAGATCTCGAACAATCCCGACGTTCTGCAACTCACTGCCTGACTGTTCGCATACGGCTACTCGTGCCCGCTGTAAAGCCTACTAGTTGCGCCTTTCTTGTCGTCTGTTCTCGGCGTGATAACGGAAAATACCGAGTAAACGGATTCCTATGGCGAAATTAACTTTCCATGCCCTTAAATCGGCTTTTCATTTTAAATTCCATCCCATTGGATGCAATTATATGCACGGACATCAAACGAAAACACAATTAAAATATTTGAAATATTTACAAATTGTGCAGCTAAATATTAATACATGAATATTATTGTCGTTTTGCAACATTATAACCAATTATAACCAACACGGTTCAACAGAAAACTTGATTGGTAATAGATTAAAGAATTGTTACGGTAACAAAAATACATACAGAAAAAATTAGTTAACATAAATAGTATGTACTGTTTTTGATTGTGAGAATCGAAGGATTATCAGTTATCTTTATCAAGGTTGACGTCGTTAATTAGCACTAAGATAATATTTGATTTAATCAAGGCATGTGCACTAGAAAAAAGAACCGTTAAATGTTATTGTTCTCGGACCAATAATATAAAATTGTTATCTTAGAAAGGAAAAAATATGGTTATTTCCTTCTAAATGTAACATGTACCTCTACAATGATTGCAGGGGAAAAATATGCCATACAGTTTACGGCAAAATGGCATCGATTCAATACAGGAAAATTATGTAAGATCAGCATGGTATATCGTGTTGGCCTAATGGTGCACCTTCTTTTGTTTTACCGGTTTTAAATAACTGCTTTACCGATTTTAAATGACTGCTTTACCGACAGATGTATGATTTACTTTATTCCTCGTGTACACTGATAAAAATAAAATAATAAAATACTCTACTTTCTGGCATTTTGAGACTCTGCTTCAATGTTGAGAACATCACGAAACAGTCTGGTAAACGGTGTCACCTTTATAAGTACTGATTATCAGAACTGCAGTGCCTCTTATCACGTCACGTCCCTTGTGGAAATGAATGATTAAAAATGCTGAAAAGTCCCAATTATGGCAGATTTTCAGTTTTTTTCAGCGTTTTCCAACATTGTACAGCAATTTTTCGTCATCAAATGATAATGATCCTGTTTCAATTTAACAAATCATATGATTGATTTTAAAATAATATTTCAGGTGCCGGATACGTATTGTTTTGTGCATAATGATATAACTGGTTGTACATTAGTGCTTTTTTGCACTGTCTTGTACACCTATAGTCTCATCTAAAGTTAAATGGCTTACCTACTTTGTAAGCTTGTTTAAGTTGGTAGTAATAGAACCGAAATAGAAACGTTGCTTTGATTATTAACCGAAATAGACAATTTGCTTGTCAATATAAGCGATACAATTCTATGTAATTTTAAGTCTTGCCATAACATTGAATCCAATGTTGAGGTAACAGACATTCAATGTAAAATTAACATATATAAGTTGACATATGAAAATCTGTAAATTTGGCACGCGCATTTTTTCCCGTGTAGCATCACTGAGTTTATTAATAAAGTGGAATAAATTTAAGAAATGTGATAAGCTCATTCTTTTATAAAATAATTTTATTTAGCTTATTATTAAAATTTCTTTGCTTTTCAGACTTTTATTTACTTTCATTATTCATTATAAGAATATATTAGATGCACAATTAAGTACTCATTGTTTTTTGATGAAAATGCAAATTTATTCTAAAAAATGGTTATAAATAGATCACCTTGTATATTTTCTCAATACTGATTAAGTAAATGCATGGTACTGGTATAAAAATGGTGCCAGCATTTATCTATATAATATCGTACATAGTAATCGCAATGCAATATTTTGTTAAGATTAGGTTCTAAATGATGTAACATAATACTTTTTATCATAAAAAAAAAAATAATAATGATATTGTGAAATTGTTTATATCAAATTTGGCGTCTTTTTTAATTTGTTGAAAATATTTTACTGTTTAGATGAAAGATCAGAGTGCGCGATAGTGGATCGACGAGGCAAGGTTTCAAATTATAGTGACGAAAAATTTGAATGATGTTATAACGATGAAAACGACGATGACAGGAGAACCTATTATACTCGAATATGTTTTCATCTAAATATGTCACATCATACATTTAATTAATTATTTTTATATTAATATAAAAGTTAGGTTAAAATTTTCTGCATTTTTATTGATTATTAGGTTGAATTTATCATTTGATTGCCAAATAGATATATTATTTGCAATAATTATCTTTTTCCGTTATTGATTGATACATATTTTTAAAATTGGCTTTTGTTTTCATTGCTATCTAGGTAGATGTTAAAATCGAGGGATCTTGACTGGTTGAAACCTGATGTTTTTCCCTTCACTCTGATCATTCTGACAACGTAGAATACTGAAATCAGTTTGCCTCTTTCTAACTAATGGATACTTTCCGTATGCACAGCATATCATCACAACATCATGTAATCAATCAAGGCGCGTGACAGCCGGCGAAAAGTGTCAACATTTTATTACTTACTAATAAAGTTTATTTTATACATACGGTATATGTATAAATAGTACATGTACAATTGTTTGTTAAATAAAGAATGTGAATTTCTGGCAATAAATCTACAATTTTGATAATTTGTAGGGTTTCCGTATATAAACATTACCTCATTGTTTATAACCTCAAAAGTTATTTTTTGAGGGATACATATATTCGTCTATTTATAAAGCTTACTTGCGTAGAACATTCATTCAATTTTAGCAATTAGTCGTGCAAAGGAAACCCGTCTTTGCTCTCCAATTACGTTGTTTCATTACAGCTGAAGGCTTAATTAGGTACAAGGTGGATCGCGCGATGTCATTTAAATATAAAACTAGTTTGAAGTATTATTGTCTCAACTGCTGACATCTCGTAGGCGAAAGAACCGGTCCTTCAAATCAGCGCCGGTTCAAACCTGTGCCGTGAATAATGCCGGAGGAATGCTTTTGTTGTTTTGTCGTCTCTTTTTCCCAAGGAAAGGCTTCAACCAAACAATTTCCCCTTTAGTCTTCCTTCGCGCATTTCACTAAGCTAATCGAAATTAAATATGCAAAGTTACAGGTTTCTGGCAAACCGCTAAATCTAATTCGAACAACTTTAATCAATTGAGTGGCTGGATGTTAAAACTCGCTGAACGCTTGAAAACTGTCAAAGTTGTTTTCAAGATCATGGGACATGCGAGAAACATTAAGGTCTTATATGCCTTCACTTTTTTAAAACCTTCATATCATTAATGTAAATATAGTTAACTATACAGTTCCGTGACTGTGATTCATCCCAGTAAAAATTAAGGTTTCATAAATAAATTATTATATTATATTCTAAAAACCAGTGCATTTCAGTGAACTAAATTCTAATCTCTGAGATAATTATATATATTGAGAGGTTATGATATTTTAAAAAATTGGTTGCATATTTGAATTCTACGCGGGAAAAAATATTGGCATAAAATCAACATTGATAGACAATGTTGGCCATACGCTGATCGCTGATGATCCTACATGGTGAACTAGTAAGAATTAGTTTGCTCACCGATGTTCATCGTCATTTTTTTTATCATCATCGCCTTGCCTGATCGGTTCTCTCTCGCGAGCCTCGATTCTGTCAAGACAGTAAACCGTACTCTGTCGGTAAAACAGTCATTTAATTTCGGTAAAACAAAAGAAAGAAGGTGTACTGTTGAGCCAACGCAATACATCATGTTGATCTTACATTCATTGTTCTATGTTGAATCAATGCCATTTTGTCGTGTACCATAGAGCATTTTTTTCTCCAAATAATTAATAAATAAATACTAGGTTGTTAGATTTCAACCTAGAAATACGAAGATTTTTGACTGAAAAAATACATATTTCTTACATATATGAAGCCATTTGGTAAATAATTCTTTGGATTAATTTATTACACAAACCATGCTTCGCATTTTTACTCGTAAAGTGAGCAAAATTATTTAAAATAATTGTATATAAATATATTTGTTTCAGATTAATAAGATATTTTTCTGGGCATGTTCATACTAATTTACGTAGCAGCCAATTTACGACAAGGATGTAAGGTACACATTTGTGCATATATAATTCTAAATTTCAGTAAACGTATGTGGTCAATGAAACCGTTATTTTCTTGGAAAACCAGACTTTTATATTAGATAAGTCTCCAGTGTAAAAGCGAGTTCTCAATCATTACTCGCCAGTAAGCAAATGCACATTAAAATTGCATACCTACTTAGTATCATATAATACAATTTTATTAGTTGTTTTTATTGATCTGAATATTATGGCACGCAACGACCGCTAAACTTTTCAAGATAAATACGAGTCTGTGTATTGAACAAGAACCAGTGTGCTATCAACATATCATACATTCATAAAAAATGTACTTATATGAAGAAAACTGTTTAATTATAATTTTTCTGTTAAAATTAAAAGAACTTTTAAAGGTAAGAATACTCATTTCAGAAATATGGAATAAAAATTCAGTGTTTGATACAAGGAAAAAACTAGACGTTACTGGCTAATGTCCAGCGCATCACTAGTTGATGCAACGACATAAAATCTCAATAAGGCATTACTGGATAATGTGTGCGACGGATATCACCCAGTAATGTTAAAAATGTTACTGGCTATCGCGAAAACAACAGATTACAATATTAATTCCTCATATCCTTAAGGCGTTAGGGTGATATGAGAGAGGCACTAAGCCCCGTGATGATTTTGTCTCATTCACGCCTGTGTCCAGAGCACCACTTCTCGCGTGGACAATTTTTTTTACACTCAACTCAAAAACCAAAGAAAATCTCTGTGTTACCGACAGCTGATCGAGAAAAGTATATTTTTGAAACTATCGCAGTACAAATAGTACAATATATAAATATCGTGAGAATATTTTATCGATATTTTTTAATAATTAAAATAATCTTTAAAACATTTATAAAACATTGCATAACCATTTTGTGATATTAAGGATGTATATATATTAATGAAAATTAATTTTGGTCTAATTCAAAATATATATTATAATTATAATTCTTCATATATATAAATTGATAATGCAATATTAAAAAGGCAGCACAGGTTATATTTTATAGGTATAAAATACAACTGGCCAATACTAAACAAATCTAATAATCTGTATTAAATCTTGTCTCTCAGTGCAGGAATGATCTTTCTAACGGAAACAATCTAGATTTTGTGCGAGCTTGCTAAAACAGCACGGAAAATCAATTCTGTGTCAGTTATGCGCAAACATGAAGCCTGCTAAAGCATTCGACTTTCTTTGCAGCAATCCACTGCGGAATGCGGCTCCAAGTTACGCGTAAGAACCGGGGGGCTTAAAGAGTCTCTCTCATATACGATTGGCGCTGCCTTATCTACCTTGGCGCTTCTGAAGTTTCTAAACCTGCGTTAAATGGAAAGTCACGTTTTTGTACGCGCAATAATGTCATAAGGACCCAAGATATTCACTGGTATTATAAATTACTTTGGTATTGAACTAACAGATATTACTTGTGCAACTAGGAATAAATGATGGCAATTCTCGACAAGTGTGAATAGTTTGCCGTGCGAGCAAAGCGAGCGCAGTAATCACACGAGTTGAGAATCGCTATCATTCGTCGCGCGTTGCAACACAGAGTTTTTTGCAACAATCCAATTTTATGCTTAAAAAATAGGGGACAAAAATGCCTAACAACAGGCCAGTGACTCGACTTTCCCTTGTTTAAACATTCAGTAGAACCTTATTAACTAATGAACGAATTGATTCGTAATTTTGTCCATGCTATTTGACAATTAAATCTTGTTGACAATTGAACCTTTACATATCTTATACATTAATAAGATTGTACATGTAAAGTACAAACATTTTAAAAGGATTTAATTGGTTAATTAACGAATAGATTTTCGTATTGAACTTCAATTGTAAGTTGCACATGAGTACGGTTAATCTTATGATCCATTAATCGTAAATTTTCATCTTCACTTTCGTTACTGATATGGATTTATTATTATCCATATCATACCAAGTGCCTAATTATCCATAAGATAATTTTTTTTGAGAATTTCTACCGGCATAGTAAAGGTACAGAACTGGTGCATAAGTTGAATTATTGGCAATATTTGAATCTCAGTACGGTGCCAGTGCAAATCCCATATCGGAGTGATAACATTGGATTTGTATTGTTTAACTGATAACAGTACAGTTTAATTACTAGAACAACTCTGACATAGTATTGGTAGATGCTTTTACTAGAACGTTTATTTATATAATCAAAAATAAAAAAAAGTTTATTCAATACTTGCTACATTTTTAACTTGACTTTATATTGAAGTCGTATATTTATTAGTGAATGTTATTTGTAGTAGTATTTTGACAAATTTAAAACTGTTTGGAAATTTAATTCCGTCCTTCATTGATGAATGTCAAAAGTCATACCATTGAGTTACCTCAGAAATTAAACATAATTATATATTTGTTCAAATATGTATTTTTAATATATATTTATATTTAAAATATATATTATACTAAATTATATTATATATTACATTTGGTATAAAAATACCAAGTCTTAAATGATTGAAATCCAATGCCGAAGCGTTTATTAACAGATTTATTTAAAAAGTTGGCAAAAAATTCCTTAAACGTAAAGAAACAACTTTCTCATTGACAGTTTTATGTACGATAAATTTCTTGAATCTGATTTACATTCTTATACTTTCGATGATGCTAAAAAAAGGATATCGAATTCCAAGATAAGCAGAAAAATGTACGAAGACACAAAGGAGTGAGTAATTAGACTAACCCTAACTTTTAGCCAGTTGTCAAAACCTAAGTTTTTATTATTAAATGTATAATTTTTCAACATCGAATGAATAAGTTTTGATTATTGAATACATGTACTGTTTCAGCATGTCTAATTAAAATTAAATATTTAATAAACTAGTCCTGTTATAATACGTTAAACGAACGCCGGGAAGTAAATTCCTAACTTAGATAATTCACAGCACACTTAGATAAAAAATGAATGCAGCTATGGTTAATAGTGAGTAATTGGTTACTTTTAACTCTCACCTAGAAACAATGATGAGTTATTCAAAAGACTTGTAATACAAAAACAACAACAAAGATTGTAACCTCTCATGTTTACTCATTTACTTTTTGAAAATATGTCGACTTTATATTACACATATTAAATTAATAACGTCATTGTTTTCTTTCGGGTTCGCGTTTATTCGAGATTGTACAGTTTGACGCCAACTTCGTGGTAAAAAGAAAAATCGCTGAAATGTAAGTATATTGGAACGCGCTCTGCATAGATATCGCCTGTAGAAGCAAATGTACCGAGTGAGAGAATATAAGAGGAATTTTTATCCTTTTCTGTTTCTTGCGTGTGCAGTAAATTTTACTTAGCATGTTTGCGTGTGCGTGCGTACTGAACACGCACGAGTTGAGCAACAAAGATAGAATTACACCTTATACCTCTTTCTCGCGCCCAGTTTTCGAAGCGAACTCGCGCACTAGTATACTTATACTACAGTGTAAAAAATTGTTTACTCCTATTGACTAGGTCCTGAGGACAAAAACTACAGTCGTAAATCGTCCCAGGCTTTCTTTATCACTTATAACACGTATACAAGATAAATATGGGTAGCAAATGTGTCACGTCAAAACTCCACTAAAGAGACCCTTAATGCTATCCTTGTCTCGTTAGCCTGCTAACGTAGGCCTTATTAAAATGCGTTTTAATACAATATTAAAGGGACGTGAAGCAAATCAAAAATTAAACATGTTAATGCAGTTATCAGTCACCCACTTTACCATCACTCTACGACACTGCCTGGAAAAATATTCATTTTTGTCAAACTTTAATATGAATGTGAGAGAAGCATAGCTCAAATTTTTCTAGTCAAGGATATTTGTGAAGTAAGATCTATATTTCTAAGTGGTAGCTTAGAATGGTTTGAATGGGAGGGACTGGTGACTGTGAACCAACGAGTTTTATTCCTTGGTCACACGTTATTCGGACATTTCTTCAAATACTAAGTTATATTATAAATAATAGTAAAATGTATACTATCTAATAACAATGAATTTATTCATATTTTCAAATAACAGTAAATGTTAGTTATATTTTCAAATAACAATAAACAGTGTATGTTTATTGAAAGGGAGATTAAATTAGAGAAATATCAAAGAACATATTTGTCACTGTTACAACTATATTCATTTTAAATATAAGTATATAGCAAACAATATTTTTTTGATACTTCTTTCACTTGGCCCTTTATATTGAAACCTAATATATTGTGTACGCTGAGGGAAACAAATATCATTTTTTAATAAAATGTTTAATAGTTTGGCACTATAATTGCAGAATATCATTTTTTTTATTATATGGTAATTATATGGTAAACTAAATTTTTAAAATTTATTACTTAATACTCCGTATTTCTAATTTTTAATCTTCTTTTTTCTCAGTGTATATTTAATAAAATTTTATATAATATATTTAAAGGTGTAATGTACTTAAGGGAATATTACAACTGTATCAACAGCCTATAGTTTAGCGAATAAAAATACACTAATGTAATTAGTTGTACCCGTACCTGATTATCTAATCCATTATTGTTGCTAGAATGGTTATTGTAAAACGATCCGCCATGATTGGTCGAGGAACTGAGTGGTGAACCGGGACTGGTCGCCGGGCCGCCTACACCACTGTCGTTTCTATCCATACTCACGACCTTTTACCGAAGGAAGTACGAGATTGAGCCGTTGTAAATACAACAATTAGTTATGCACAATGCCAAACCGCATGTGGCTGATTCAAACATACACAAATTAATGCACCAAGCACTTTCCACAAAACATTTTGCTTTCCGAATAAACTGGATAAACGTTTACTTTAACTAGAAGATACCACAAAAATACAGCAGAGACAACGAAAACAAGGACTAGAGTTCACGTGTCGCCTACTCATGCAGCTAATTGCGTCCGTTAAATTAAAATATGTGCGTTCTTTGGGCGTCTAAGATGAAGAATCACCATGATTAACCTCCAATATCACAGGTCCGCACACCTTTGGTCGTTGCTTGCATTGTTTTGTGGCAGCTGCGGCATTGCACAATAGCCAAATAATCCTAAAATTTTTACTTTCACTCTTCAGCTACAGGTAGAACGTTGATTGTTTGTTATCATGCGTGTAAACTCATGTTTTTGTTAGTTAAGGATTTCCATTAGACTATACCAATTTAATAAATGACAGTATAATGAAAATCCAACAGACGACTTGCAAAAAATTTTGGATAAATTTCCGAATCAAATTTTCATGGCAACTAACTGGACAGAGATGTGGAAACGGGTTTGCAGCATTGGCCCCGCTAATTATTTCAGTCGACGATGCATTGCCGGTGTCGACCCTCCTTCCTCCGCTTCGTCTCCTCCTCTACTTAAGGTTAGCTTTAAAACCGGGCCCGAATTATAATGGATGCGACTAAGTGATTCACGCCGTTGGTACACCTAGCTAATCATATTTTTGAATGAACCGAACAAAGTACAATCGGGAGAACACTGGGAGCACAACAAGAAACCGCGCACCACTGTCATAGAACTGCTAAGTGAACACGTTAGCAATAGCACGTGGCCCTCAGACTAAGAAGCGAGGTCCGTGGCGTGGCTGGTACGTGCAAACGACTGACGTTCATATACCTGACCAGTTATACCTTGTCGGTTCACCTGTTTTTCTACGTAGTTTTGCCCGTTTTTCCTCTCTCCCCGTCTCTCTTGCTTCGTACTTTCTCTCCATAGACTCTCCCTACTCCTGAATCACGCATGAACGGAACACAGCCTCCACTCTTGTTCTCCTTGGACGAGAGCCTTATCCCCAATCCACGCTCCTTTTCAAATCACGCAATAATCCACTTATTGTCATCTTTAGGTATTTCACGCTCCCGCGTCTATAATTTCAACCATATGCAAAAAGAATTCCCAAGCGAAGATCAGCCCTCCATCTTAAGTACAACTTTTAGAGGCAAGTCCCGCAGGATTCATGGCCTCTCCCACATTCCGTTCAATTTCATTCCGACAATTTTGTCCTAAGTCAAGTTAATTCACAAAAAAGAAGTTATTGTTGGCGAAGTGATGGCAATGCTGGTTGTAATTGCTGGCTGTTCTTTCATGCAAGAAAGGAGGAGTGCATTGTTAGCATCGGTTTAACTCGGCCGGTTTGAGGGACTGCAAGCAGAGGTCGTTCTCTCTTTTGCTCGTTCAGTCGCGTCCTCCTCTTCTATCTCCTCTTCTACCTCCTCTTCTACCTCCTCTTCCACTTCCTTTACCACTGCCACCTCCTTCTCTTTCTCATCTGATACGCCATTGCATAGTCCACGGTAACTTTTCACTCTTCCCTTTTTTGCGGTGACAACAATGACAACGACGACGATGACGACGATGACGATCACTACCATTACCACCACCATCGAAAGTAATACAACTAGCATAGCCACGGAGAGTTATCAAATTCCCTCGGTGGGTACGGCACATCCTAGTCGTTACCCAGGCACGCTTGGGGGATGACTCATAGGCCTGCGTCAGACACTCTAAAGGGATTCCTGAGGAATGCGTTCATCCTTTATATTTCTAGTCTCTTGCTTCTATTATTTAGTATCTTTAGACGGTTGTAAATTTTCCTTGTAAAAAGTAACTTTAAACATTAATCTGTGTGCGTATACTCCAGCAATCCTTACGCGAGTATGCTTATCTTCAGAATTAACATACAGTCTGTCACAAAACTGTATTTATCAATATCAATATTTATCAATATTTTATATATCTTACATATATTTTTAATGTTATATTTATAACATTAATAGTGTTTTCTAATTTATGACAAAATAATACACAAAACATTCCCAGACATATAATTACCAGTCGTGTACATATCAACATAACAACAGGACTCTTAATAATATCGATATTTTGAGGTCGTGTCATGTGGAGTTGTTTTTGGATTACTTGTAACAAAGTTCTTGACAGAGTTCACTCAGGTCGTTGAACATTTTTTAAAAATGCTTGAACTGATTGTGATGCAAAGTTCGTTTATTTTTTTTTATTTATGATCAAATGTGGAGATCATCTGTTTTCATATGTTTGGTAGGTGGAATATAATTCTGGTTATTTGAAGTTATTGCAGATGTTATATGGTAACGTGTTACAATTTTATAATGTAATGAATCCTCTATATAGTCATTTGCAACTTTATCAGACTTCCATCTACCATGCCTTCGGATTTTCTCACTGGTAGCTGCTGTATTAGCGAGTACTGACACTGACGTTCGTCTAAAACAATGCCCAGTATACTTGGAAACATCCGGTAAATTTAAATTAAATTTAATGAAATAAAAAAATTAAAAAAATGTTGCAATTTTTTTTGGTATTTTGTCAATATTTATTCGTACAATTATCTATATGCAGTATTAGCATTAATCAATAAACAAAACATATTTTTATTTTAAATTATAATTATAACATTTGAATTTATTATTTATTAACAAATATTTTGGTATATATTTGTCTATTTACATTGTTCTTGATTCATTTAAAAATTATTAATTTCCCCTGTTTTTTGCATTTTCCAGATTAATAATTTAAAAAGTAACGCTTCAGGGCAGGTATCTTAAGGCACTTATTTTCATAATTTTTTATTATCTCGTAATATAGATGACTAATTGAGAAAAACATAGATATATTTGTCTTTGTTTTATTAATATTTATAATAATTAAACCATAATGATCCAATAATTCCTCTATCGTTATGTTTAATTATTTAAGTAAAAAAATACAAAAAAAGCAAAAAACTGCTTTGAAAATGAAACAGAAAGACTAAAAATAATAAGAAGTAAACGAACACTTTGAAACAAAAATTAAATATTTTAAATTACTTACCTTTGTGGCAAACCACCATTTCCTGTTCTTTGACACTTGACAAAAAAATGTCGGACTTAAATTTGTTAAGTTACAGATATAATAAAGTGTCAATATTAAATTGAGTTTATATTTACATTAATTTTCATTTAACTATGTTTATTTCTTATATTTAAATAGACAGGAGAAATTTCAACATTAATGAATGTCATCTTCTCTGATCAAAGGTTAAGATAACAGGGGTAGAGGGTCCGACTGATTATCTCCTCGTGGCCACCCTGGAATCAACCAAAATCAGCGGCATCGTGGCTTCCATTTGCCCAGTTATTGCATCCCTCAATGGACATTTTAAAATGCCAGAATATAAATATTATAAAGTTGCGTAAATAAGTTTTGATTATATATTAATATACGCATGGTTCATCTAAAATTATCGTAGTATTATCATTGATTATTACAAATATAACAAAATTATATTCGGAATATCCATGGGATATCTTTATCTCATTAAAGCATTCTCACGATATCTCATGGTATTAGGACATATCTGATCAGACATGTTCAGGTAATTCTTTTGTTGGGGGTGATTAGGGTATTTGTGCTGAAACTTTACCATAGCTTAATTTTTTTCTCAAAACTTCAATTTAGTTTTTTTACGATAATTTTTATAATAAAATGACAGTCAGTAGAAATATACTTTAGCGTAATATATTAACGTATATAAATGATTTAAAAATAGAATGCAAAATGATAAAAATGTGTTTAGTCATTATTTTTCGGATACTAATTAATTGTTTTGTAAAATAGGTTTACTTTTATATGGAATTAATATATTTACTTTTAAGGAAATGTATAATATTAATATCGGAAAAAATTTATTACATAGGCAGGAAAGAAAACTGAATTACATGTATACAGAAATAACAAGTCTTCTTTATTGTTACTCCCAACTAAATATCACAATTATCACAATTTACACAAAGTTTGCTTAAGAAAAGTTTGTTCCCATTACATTAAATATTAAATTAAAATTAATGTAAGATTGACGTAATACGTGAACATTGACTAAAATAACAAATTTAAATATGTAATACATTTTCAATCAATAAATTTATCCACATAGTTTCACAAACTGATTAATAGAAAATATGTAAACTGCCTTTTGCCACACCACGTTTGAGTTAATTAGTTAGAGGATAGTGCGTGCAATGTAGTCTTAACAAAAATCAAAATAGTACGTTTGTTTACATCCTGAAAGACTTGTAAATGACTTTAAAAACATAAAAAATAACAAAGTTTGTTTACATGTTAAGAGAGGCTAATTTAGATAAATCGTTATTTTTCAGTGTCATATCAATTGCTCAGTTGAAAATTAAATCAATTTCCCGACGCATTATCTTTAAGTTGTTACATAATTGTTAAATTTTCAAGCGACATATGTAGATTAATAATCGAGATGAATCTAAAAAAAAAGTAGATGTGTCGGAGGATAAGAAATTGGGGTGGTCGAATCACCGCTTACGTTTCTTGATGGTTTTGTACGCGCGAGACTGAAGAAAAGATAAATTGACAAGTGGAAAGTTAAAAAGTAAGAGAGGAGAATTGTTAAAAAGCGCGAAGGAAGAAAAAAGGCTGTTTGGTCGTTGAAAAGGCCAGGTCGACGAGGCTTGTTGGCCTAGTCGTCGAGTGTGTTGAGATTCGTGCTGCAATATCGACTCGTCGACCGCTCAGCTACGATTGGTTGGCCTGCCTTGGCCATATGACCAGCGTACAAGGCCTTGTCGAAACCCGGTCACAGTTGCTTGGAACGTCGACGACGGTGTGTCGCAGTGTATTTGTATTCGCCAAGGTGTAAAGAGTACCGTTGAGTTGAGCGCGCGGCCGAATATATACGAACTTTAGCGAAAACATGGACTCGAATGGTAAGCATTAAGAGTAAAATACGAACGGTACCGCTCTATACCACAGTCACCGCACGCGCACTTAACCTCTATCTACGCACAGCCGTATGCCTCACACTAGCTTTTTTCGGCTTGCCAACCCACTCCCTTTGACGGTTCTTTGCATATTCGTTTATCTTTCCATGCGTTGTTTCTGTTTTATCGATTATTGATCATTTCCAACTCATCTCTTTCCAGTTTATAATCAATCTCTATTGTCCTATCGAAACATCGTTTTCTTTTAATCAGCATTTTAAATTATGCAAGACATTTTAGCAAAAATTCTTTGTGATCCGTTTAGTTTCCCAAAGAATCCTGCTTATTTTAAGAATAAACGTTTTCTGTATCATTTTATGTTAATAATTATATCGAGTACAATTAATCAATCGCAACCCAACAACAATGTTTGAAACCAATGTTTTACATCGTGCAGTATAATATTTTAAGTTTAAAGTTTAAAGAAAACAGCGATTGGTTATGCATGAAGTTAGGCGAGTGCATTATTGTAATACACTCGACGCTCCCATTTTCCACCTTCTCATTTTCAACGTGCTCCCATTTTCAGCGAAATTTCTTCCCCATTTTCAGCGGAAATGTTCCATTTGTTTCGTTATCGAAACGCTATATCCGGTTCGCTGTTTAACCAATAATAACTGAATATCGATGGCGGGAGATTTAAACTTGCTTAATTTATTAATAATTGTATACAGTTTAAGGCAGGTTACAACCGAAACAACCGAATAGAAATAACCAATTAAAATATACACGCGCTAAACACGTGCGCAATTGCGCCACGTTGAAAATGGGAGCGTTTCCGGTCTCGATCTCGCTGAAAATGGGAGCGTCGAGTGTATATTGGAATGTGCATTCATGTGACGAAAACTGTCAGATAGACACCGTCAAGGAGGAGAGTCTACCCTTGTCGTACACCCAGTAAACGAGATGTTAATTAAAAATTATTGAACTACTCAAATCTGTATTAAAACTTTCTAATCAATGTCATGTTTCTAAAATTCTTAATAATTTATTTTTGAAAGTTTTAATCGCCAATTCACGCGCTTTTTTTTTGTTTTATTAAACAAACAAGAATTACATTTACTTAATATTCTTATTATCATGTGACATACATTTTATTGAATTTAAATAAGTGATTCGTATTAATTACAATTTTAGAAGCAAAAATGGTACTGGCAGCTATAACAGAACTCGCTAAAGAAGTTACAGAAATAAAGAGGAGTACAGTAGAAATGAAGAAACTTGTCAATCAAATGCTCGAGAGCAAAGAAAATGAAGTAGTTCCCGCGATAAACGCGCAAAATTACTCAGAGTATAAAATAGATATACCCATTTCAAATATATACGAATTTCACGCATTTGACAAAAAACTGAAGGGTGATAAACAATTTCAAAAATTTGTTGTACGTATTTAACTATATTATATTTTTTTACTCATTTATTTATTTTTACTTTAAATTCATTGCACGTGATCAATTATTTAATAAATATTTTAACATTTAATTTTTTTACAACAGGTGCACCATTTAAAAACATTAATTGACGATGAGGATTCGCTTGTGCGAAATATTACAAACATTATGAAATTTTTTTTTACAAAGTACATGACGTTAAGTTTTACAGCAGTTCGAAAATCTGAAGATAAAGAAATTTTCAAAGATACTACGTTTTGCGATTGTGTTGAAAGTGAGTATTAATTTTTATCATGTTTATTAGAATAAATTTATGTATTGGCAATTGAGACTAGTAGAATCCATTGGTAGTGCTCTGATCATAAATAAACTTGGCAACTAATAAGGAAATGTCACTTTGAAAATTGTAATCATGGTTCTAACGTAATGTTAATTCAATTGAAGGAAATATTTTCCTCCGTAAATTCAACAAATCTGCAAAATATACTTGGAGACTAGTAAATTATTAAGTCTGGTCTATAAATAATTTTGTGGAGTAACTGAATTGATAAAAGTAAAGTGAAATCATAGAAACAAGGATGAATTGTTTGTATAAAGCAATTCATTGTTGCATTGATATATAGTTACAGTCCTACTATTTTGGAGTCGGAAAGTAATTATAATTAATTAGTGCAAAATATACACTGCAAGACATTCCGGAAGCACCCATTGCTATTAGTGTTTGAACATTTGTTATCAACCTAAATACATATTCTCAAAGTGATAGAATTGGCTATGCCACCCCGCCATAAATTTCTTTTAAAATCTAACTAAACTTACCACTCTAGGTTCAGGGTCATGTTGGATGGGAGGTACACCCAGTCTCAGTGATTCGTCCATCCCTATATCTTAGTGGAAAATTTTTTATGTCGGTATTGGTAAGTTTATGACAAAGAACAGAGACTAGTTCACTAGTAGGAATTTGGCGCGAAATGCTTTCAAATGTTTAAAATTCATTAATTTTTTGTTTTTAAATTAATTTTTTATACCGATAAAACAATAAAATATGAGAATGACAACTACGTTCCAATTTTAAAGTGTTTCACGCCAAATTCCTACCAGAGAACCAGTCTCTGTTCCTTGTCGCAAACTTACCAGTACCAACATAAAATTTTTTCCACTAAGAATCACTGAGACTGGGTGTACCTTATAAGTACCGCTTTGTAAAGTGTTCTTATTGGGAACGACCCAATAAGTAGTACAATTCCCGTTATGGGTATTATAAGTATTTTTCCTTGCAAATACCATTTCACATAAGTATATATATATAATAATAATTACTCCGCTAAAACCTTAAAGCGCAGTCATATACTATATCAGAAAATTTTTATCTCACACAACCTAATGGCATCAATGGTCATATTTAAAGTAGTATAGTTTCTCTATGTTAATCTGTATTCAGAAACATTTCTCACCTAGTATGTAAAATAATATTTAATCATAAATTTTATGTATAAATTTCATTTATGTTTATTAACACTTATTATAGGTGTGGTTTTAAAAAATAAGCCGAATGACTGTGTACTAGCAAATCGTAAAAAATATTTTAAAGCAATAGGATCAGTGTTTCTAAATGCCAAAGATTGGGCAGGAGGTCGAACAGCCAGAAGGAAAAGAATGCCAGATGAAAGTATTTATAAAGAAGAACAGATGAGTTATCAAGATTTGGATATGCATGAGACACTTACAGCTAATAATGAAGCTATATACATAAAAGAAGAAGTAGTAAGCGATTGATATCAGCAAAAAGATTTAAATTTGATATCAATTCTTTGATTCCAATCAATTTTTTCACAATTGTTGAAAAAAAAATGCTTTGTAAATTTGAAAATAAATTTATGTATTATTGTCACGTGTTTTTCTACCGCACAGAGAAAAATTTGACTAGTTAAAATCAACGAAAATAAAGTTGATTCTAAATATCATTTCCATGAGTTGAACAATTTTTCTAAGTTGAGAATATGTATTGAGAATATGTATTGAGAATATGTATATGTAATATGTACATAAATTTTACTAAATTTACACGGAGAAAAATGTTTCTATCATTACAACTTTTTCAATACTGCATCAGTTACCTCAAATAATTCTATCCTCTTGTCGATAATTCTATGCAATGTCGATAGAAATATTAATTAATGCTGTGACAATATTAACATTATAACATAACATTATCACACCAAATGGCGTTGTTTCAACAGTACAGTTTTTTCCGTGTAAGATACTATATTAGTTTTCTCTGTGTAATACGAATTATTTGTATTAATTCGAATTTTATCGCAACTTGTATTATGACGAATTGATTTTCTTTAATAAAATCAAGAAGTTTGATATTGTCGACATTAAAAGAGAGCATTTTTAATCAGCTGCATGTTGTACACGTCGAAGTCAGCAAAAACATTCCAAATAGAATTAATAAAAAGCTTTATATTATTTATAGCCAAATACTGAATGTATATGTAATCGTGTCCATCGTTGCATTTGAGGTCTCGCCCCACTTTTTGCTGTCTTGATATTTTACTGAAGATTTAACATTCAAATAATTTTCATGTTTAAGAGGGAAATTTCGAATTGGTCAATTCTTAATTCTCGCCATTTATTTTTAAAAATTTAAATAAACTTCGGACTTCTTAGGGCCCAGGGCCATGTTGATCGAGAGGGTCCTCAAATGCAACGTTGGATTATTGGTGCATTTCAGAACCGTTCTTAAACGCAACATTTGTCTTCGAAAGTGACACTTTATTAGTAAAACTGTCATCAAATGCAACTTTAGACATTTATATATATTAAAGTGAACAGGATATATGTATAGGAGTTCTCAGAATGCGCCCTAAAAACAAGAGACAACCTGAACTTATCCATAAGACATCTTAAGATATCGCAAATGTTCGTTTCTGGGGATGTCCCTGGAATATTACCAGTATATCGCATGTCCTGGGGATATCTCAGGTATCAGTTTGGGACGGACATTGTGATTATCTTTGTATATTAACAGGACGGTATCTCAACACCATCAACATGTTTTAAGAAAGTGCCTGAAATTGGTTATATGGAAATAGCTAATAAGGAATGCACATTTTGAGAACTCTTTCATATATATGTTCATTTCAAAGACATAATTGTATATATGAAATTATCGTTTTGAGGACTAACATTGCAAAAAAAACATTAAGTGCTGGAATCTTAAAGCGAAGCCATTTGAAGAACAGTAAAAATTGTGGTGATACACCAAAATATTTGAAAACACGGTAATTTTTACTGTGCGGGTATGATAATTTTTCCTATATGATACAAACAGCTGCGCATTTAGATTCTAGGGCAGTAATTCTTAATGGTTCTTTTTTCAGTGCATATATATACATAATGTTCATTTCGAGAACTCATTTACAATTACGAAGTTTGTAATCGTCTCATACACACAGTCTCATCGAAAGCTGTTTTGATTAGCTGCTTCGTAAGCCAGTTTAAGTTGGTAACATTTGTATTGAAATGGAAACTTTTATTTATTGGAAAAAGATGCAAATTTGTTATTTCGAACATTGTACTATTATTTTTCTATTTTAATACTAGAACTCCCAATTTAAACTGGCTTACGAAACAGGTAAGCAAAACAGCTTTCAATGAGACTAAGTGTACATATACTATGTTAATTTCAGGGACACAATTGTATATATAAAATACTCATTTTGAGTTATGTGTGAACGTTACGTGTGACTCATTGACCTATACAATCTTCTCATTTCAAGGACTCGTACACTGAGAAAAATAATATAGTAATCCTGGACTCTATGTGTTCCTGTATAAAATAATGCTCGACAATGTGACAAGAGGTACCATAGTTCTGATAATTGATACTTGAAAAAGTGACACCATTTACCA